>VDFB02057536.1:0-43931 GCA_007258455.2 Sequoia sempervirens
TATATATACATACATATATATGTATGTATGTATGTATGTATATAAATTTATATATATATATATAGATATACATACACATACATACATATATATATGTATGTATATATATATGTATGTATATATATATGTATGTATATATTTATGTATTTATATATGTGTATATATATATATGTATGTATATAAATGTGTATATATGGGTGAAGGCTTATACATAGCTGCGCAAAGCAAATACTAAATAGAATTAGCCCTTGAAACAAATAAACTATATGGAAGGCAGTTTCATAAGTTGTTAGATAAAATTGGTGCACAATGTATATTGTCTATAACCACATGTCACATATGTGCGTGGTGTTCAAGACCCATTTATTTAGAAGCATGGCACAGTGTGTTTGGGTAAAAGCACTATTACCTATTTTTCACTTCGAGCTCAAATAGGTAGAGCTGAATGAAATTCATCATTTATAGGTACAGAAAATTTTCATGTTTTGCTGATTAAGTGTTCATTGATCATCATTGAGATCATCTTACATATGAATCATAGTTTTATTGTGCAAACATTTAAAACAGAAAATTGAGAAAATTTGCATAGTAATGCTTTTATTCATTTTGTAAAAATGTTGAATCCCACACAAGCCGTGGAAGTAAGTTAATTTGATTTTTACAATCAAATAAAGGGTGCATGAGCAAAAGAAAAATATACAACTGAAAATAGAGTAAGCATAGGGTAGAAAGTGATTCGTCATTGCCTGGAATGACGAATCGTTGACAAGTTGAGGAATGTTGTAGTGTCAGTTCTAGCTCCAGATCCAGTTTCCAGTTTCAGCTCCAGTTCTAGCTCCAAAATCATCTTCCAGAAAGATAAAGAATGGTGTTAGAGATGGTCTCTAAGCAATGACAAATCAAATCCTATCATATACCTACGCTACCAACAGAAATATAGAATACAATTGATCAAGCATCCATCAGATGATTACAAAAATCAAGAAGAAAAACATAACTCAATGAAAGCTTTCAGCTTCTTTTATTTTACTAATATGTTTGTTTCAATGTGCAAAAATAGGTTCATCATGTTCAAGATCATTTTATCAGATATGTGGAGTAAAACGGGCTCCCACAAGGGTTGAGTTTGGCATATCAAGGAGGATATACTCACATGTTTCATACAAAGTTCATGAATATTGATAACAGTACGTGAAGGTAGTTGCCAAACCTTCAGTACTTGATAATAATGTAAGTTGGCAGATTTTTGATAGTGATGAACAAATAGTTCATTTTCTGATGGAAGAAGCAGAGTTTTCTGCTGGAAATCAGAAGAAAATTGATCAACAATATGGTGATCAGATCATGCAACTCAAGTCCAACAAGCTGCCAAAGGGTTTGGTGACCCTTGAATCCATCTTCAACACTGATGATCAGGCTAGAAGAGATAAATCGGGCATTACAGTAAAGCAGGAGCATTATGAGTCAATAGAGATTTTCAAGGACAAGCTGCTTAAGCTTGGTAAAGTCTGCACAAAGTCAGAACAGCAAGCCTTTATCTTGCTTTGTCAAGATTTCAGCGACATATTCGCTTGGCAGTATGGAGATTTGAAGGGTTTTAACCCTGAGTTAGCTCAACATACAATTGAGCTTGAACCCAATGCAAAACCGGTGAGATAGAAGCAGAGGCCCCTGAATCCAAAGTTGGAACTTCTGATGAAAATAGAATTAAACAAGCTGATTGAAGGTAGTATAATATTTCCAATCAAGCACACTTCTTGGGTGTCAAATTTGGTGCCTGTCAGAAAGAAGAGCGGAGAGATAAGGTTGTGCATTGATTTTCGTGATCTAAACAGAGCTTCACTCAAAGATCACTACCCGCTGCCTTCAATGGAGCAAATATTGTAGGTTGTTTCGGGATCAGAAAGGTTTTCATTGCTAGATGGGTATTCAAGTTATAACCAAATCTTGGTTAAGGAAGAAGATTAGTATAAGACAGCCTTTACCACCAAGTGGGGTACTATGGCTTACAGAAAGATGTCGTTTGGACTATCAAACACAGGAGCCACCTTTCAGAGAGCGATGGATATGGCTCTCCAAGGTTTGATAAATAAATTTGTTCTTGTTTACCTGGATGACATTATTGTTTTCTCACGTAATGTTGATGATCATTTCAGTCATCTTAGACAGATTTTCAAGAGGTGCAGAGAATATGGAATCTCTTTGAATCCAAAGAAGAGTATTTTTGTTGTTCACAAAGGTAAGCTTTTGGGTTATATTGTTTCAAAAAATGGCATTTCTATTGACCCAGAACGTATTGCAGCCATTCTGGCTTTATCGCTGCCCACTCACAAAAAGGGTTTACAGAGCTTCTTGGGTAGAATTAACTTTGTGAGGAGGTTTATTCCCAATGTTGCAGCATTATTACAGCCATTGATAGCCATGCTAAAGAAAGACATTCAATCCAGCTGGTCAAAAGAAGGAAAGAACAGTTTCGAGCAGATTAAAGAGGCACTTGTAGCAGCCCCTACTCTTATAAATCTTGATTTTGATCAAGATTTCATACTGTACACATTCAGAGGAGTGGATACCATCTCCGCAATGCTCTGTCAGCAAAATAATGAAGGTATGGAGCAGCCCATAGCTTTCTTTAGTCAAATCTTGTATGACTATGAAACAAGATATTCATTCATTAAGAAGCATGTACTTGCTGTAGTGAGAAGTCTAAAAAAATTCAGACATATGTTGTCTAACAATAAGATAAATCTGTTGGTAGCTTACCCAACAATCAAGGAGTTTCTGTTGAATAAAGATATTAATGACAAGCAAGTAGGTTGGATAACCAAAGGCATGGAATATGACATCAGCATAAAGGTTACCAAGCTTGTTCGGGGTAAAGGACTGTGCGAACAGCTTGCAGAAAATGAAGAAAACAGCAGTGAAGAGGTTGTTATAGTTCTGAACAATGAAGATGAACCTGTTGTTTCAGCTGTTCCAGTTGATTAGATTCATCAGATGATCCATTACTTGCATACTGGAGATTGTCCAGAAGGTTTAGACAAGTCTAAACGGAGGTATTATAGGTTACAAGAAATTCCTTATGCATAAATTAATGGTGTTCTTTATAAGAAGGATTTCAATGGTGTTTTTCTCAGGTGTACTTATCCAGATTAGACTGAAAGAATTCTGGAAGAATTCCATGATGGACCTGCTGGAGGTCATTTTGCACCTCGTACTACAGCTTTGAAAATTATGAAGGCAAGCTATTATTGGCCAGATCTTTTCAAAGACACACATACTTATGTCAAAAAATGTGCTAAATGTTCACTTTTTGCAGGAAAACAAAGGTTAGCAGCCCTGCCCTTGAATCCAATTCAGGTTGAGTAGCCATTCGAAAAGTGGGGACTCGATTTTATTGGTCCAATCAATCCACCCTCAAGTGCTGGGCACAAATGGATTTTAACTGCCACAGACTACTTTACGAAGTGGACTGAAGCAATTGCATTAAGAGATGCAAATGAAGCATCAGTTTTAAACTTCTATTAGGATATAGTTTCCAGGTTTGGTACACTTGATTCGATTATTTCTGATAATGCTTTAGCTTTTGTTGGCTTAAGAGTTTCAGATTGGTCAGTAAAGAATAATGTTTATCTGAACACTTCATCCAATTATTACCCCCAGGGTAATGGACAAGTTGAATCAACAAATAAAAATCTGATTAAGATCATATAGAAGATTATTGAAGATAATCAGAGGTCATGGCATGACAAGCTCAAGTTAGCCCTGTGGGCTGATAGAGTTACACCAAAACGATCAACATGATTTTCACCTTATGTTTTGGTTTATGGCAAAGAGGCCAAACTACCTATCTCAATTGAATTTCCAACTTTGAGTTACACCAAAGAACTTGAGTTACTTGAGGAGCAGCCAATGCAAGTCAGGCTTGCTCAATTAACAGAGTTGGAAGAAACTAGAAAAGAAGCCTACAGAAAGCTTTAGGTTCATCATTCTCAAATGAAGAGGACATTCGATAAGAAAGCAATAGCAAGGATCTTCGATGAGGGTGATTTAGTTTCAAGTGGGATGAGCTCAAAAGCAGACCTGGTAAACATACGAAGTTTGACGCCATGTGGGATGGCCCATATGTTATTATAGAAAAGAAAGAACACAATGCATTTCAACTTTCAAAGCTGAATGGTGAAGTACTGCCAATCCCTGTCAACAGGATTCATTTGAAACAGTGTTATTAAGCTTTAAGCTTTCAGCTGTACATAGTAGAATAATTTTCAGTTTCAGTATGCTTTCAATAAGTGCCTGCTGGCATGTTTCATTTCAGTTTTGTCATGTTTTCAATAAGTGCAGTTGCTGCACCTGATTTTTCAGATTCTGTCTTCAACAGAATTGCAATAGTTTATTTCAAGTTTGCATTTTTTAAGCTGAGTTATAGTGTTTTGAGTTAAAATAGAATAGAACATGGACTTCATTCCCAATGGATATGCTGGTCTATTGTGTTTAGCGGGCAAACACTCTACAGAGGTCACCAATTTGTTACCTATTTTTCACTTCGAGCTCAAATAGGTAGAGCTGAATGAAATTCATCATTTATAGGTACAAAAAAATTTCATGTTTTGTTGATTAAGTGTTCATTGATCATCATTAAGATCATCTTACATATGAATCATAGTTTTATTGTGCAAACATTTAAAACAGAAAATTGAGAAAATTTGCATAGTAATGCTTTTATTCATTTTGTAAAAATGTTGAATCCCACACAAGCCGTGAGAGTAACTTAATTTGATTTTTACAATCAAATAAAGGGTGCATGAGCAAAAGAAAAATATACAACTGAAAATAGAGTAAGCATAGGGTAGAAATTGATTTGTCATTGCCTGGAATGACAAATCGTTGACAAGTTGAGGAATGTTGTAGTGCCAGTTCTAGCTCCAGATCTGGTTTCCAGTTTCAGCTCCAGTTCCAGCTCCAAAAGCATCTGCCAGAAAGATAAAGAAT
Source organism: Sequoia sempervirens (assembly GCA_007258455.2). Classification (NCBI taxonomy): domain Eukaryota; kingdom Viridiplantae; phylum Streptophyta; class Pinopsida; order Cupressales; family Cupressaceae; genus Sequoia; species Sequoia sempervirens. The sequence goes on from VDFB02057536.1 coordinate 4,990, forward strand.
GGTGTTAGAGATGGTCTCTAAGCAATGAAAAATCAAATCCTATCATATACCTACGCTACCAACAAAAATATAGAATACAATTGATCAAGCATCCATCAGATGATTATAAAAATCAAGAGGAAAAACATAACTCAACGGAAGCTTTCAACTTCTTTTATTTTGCTAATATATTTGTTTCAATGTGCAGAAATAGGTTCATCATGTTCAAGATCATTTTATCAGATATGTGGAGTAAAATGGGCTCCCACAAGGGTTGAGCTCGGCATATCAAGGAGGGTATACTCACAAGTTTCATACGAAGTTCATGAATATTAATAACAACCATTAAAAGAATCAATTTTGCCCTCATCAATTTCATATTCTATTTATCTCTACTTTACATTTTTTCATTATATCTAAATCAAGTATTGAGCCTCTTTGCATTGAAGAGAAATAGAATATTCGAGCATTGGAATGTTTTTATAACTTCAGAAGCATATCATTGTAATCATAATCATGGAGTATAACACATTTGCAATAATCCAATTCTCTACAAGTTTTTCAATAGAAAAGCAGTAAAATATGGCTTAGACAGCATTTGAGGGATATGCTTCTACAAAATCTGTAAGGCGTGTAACTTAATGGTAATAGAAATATAATGAGAAGCAACAGGTTTGAATGCAAGAATAGCCTTTCATTGAATAAGACGAAAGTTCATCTCATGAATGGTTCAAGCAAATGAAAGATGGGTAGTCCAACACTGATAGCAAGCATAGTCTTTTCAACCGGTAATTTCCAAGATATCATGGAAGTCAATGTATATCAAGAAGATTGTGCTATGACTTACATCAAAGGTAAACATATAAACAGCTAGTCAAGTATGAAGGACAAGCAGATAGTCGAGTTTTTCATCAATGAAATGAGAATAACAACCAAGCACAGAGGGTAAAGTATGATAGGACAATCCAATATCTCATTACAAATGTTTGACAAATGATTGGAATATGAATAAGGCTATTGGCTAGTTAATAAAATGCCCAAAGGATTGCTATCCATATATTACAGAGAATGCTTAACAGGTGTGCCAAGCAAAGTTCAAAGGAGTCTGTTAAGGATAAAGGCTCGTGCTGAAGCAGAATTGCATACATGTTTATCATGTTGAGTTGCATTTGGATATATATTCAAAAAGTTTTTAAGTATAGACTCAAGCAATGCTTTCTTTTTTGTTGGAGAGAGTTAGTTTTTCTTATGTGTTGAATGCTAATGTTGTTGCATATCAATGTTTACTACTGTCTGGGTAATTCATGAGGTATGCTCATACATAAGGAGCATCAAGCTATTTCATTGTTGAGTTGTAATATGACAGCTAATGGACAGGTTACATGAAATCATACAGCTACAATACATCAAATACATCAACAAGAAGTCAAGAAGGCATTAAAATGACAGTCCTTTGGAGGCCTCACAGGACAAGAGTATTTAAGAAAGGAATGTTGGGCCCAAAAGCATTGATAGGAATAAGATGAGGAAGTAGTAATCAAATCACACTATTTGGAGATTTTTATTAATTCTTGCTTGTCATAAGATGATTGCAAAAAAGAAATCCTACAGAGTTCTCAAATGCAAGTAACCTCAGATATCACAGTTTCGAACCAAGAGGATAACATAATGTCTAGAGTAAGCAAATTTTCAGAGAGAGATTTAAAGATAATAATAAAGAAGACCCAGTACTAACTCAACAGTCGCAACACTTGGATATGGAGCTCTCTCCAGAAAAATGCAAGAAGGAAATAAGGAGTTTTAGAAAAATCATTAATGTTCTCTCAAGATGCAGACTAGGCGTTCATCATGATACAAAATAAAATACCCACAATGAAAATGTTACAGTGTTTACTCCAATCTTGCTCAGAAATGTGTTTATGATGGTAAAGAGGCAGATTTCTTCTTACCCATTTAGGGATTTTACTCCAAAAATGTAAGATACAGTAAAATATAAATACCCAGATCAAAACATGTAAGCTACAACCAGATTCATAAATATGCGTGGATTTGTATCAGTCTCAGCTACATAGATTCAATATCATATAGATCTGTAGAGCACTCAAAGGATCAATGGCAGTTTAAGAGGTTAGGAAGAATTTCTTTTCAAATCACAAGATAGTGCAGGAGTCGAGTTTCAGCATCAAACCGCATGAGGACTTCCAGAAATTGAAATAAGAGCTTTATGCCACGGCCATAATGTATGATAGGATTTAGAAATAAAGGAAATCGAGGATGTTACCTTCAGTTCGAGCTTGTTCCCATAAAAATTCAACTTTATTTTTGCATTTTTTTCTCTCGGAAAGACTCTAGCCAAGGCATCCATGGCAGCCAAGTAACAAAAAATGAGGGCAGTAAGGAGAATGCATCAAGAATTGATTATGGTCGCGGCTGTAGAAGCCATGGAAAGATAAAAAACGAAGAGAAACTGACTTACCAGCAAGTCAAAGTGGAGATTTCAACTTCCTAGCAGAAGATTCAAGTTTTCTATGAAGGAATCGGCCCAAACTTACCCAGCACAGTGGCAGTTTCAGAACAAAGAAAAGACACATAATATATTAGATTTATAAATAGTCATGCCATTTAGGCCTCAAGATCTTATTCAAATGCTCGAAAAGACTCAGATTTGAGACAAAACGAACTTCATATTACCTGTTATGTTCAAAATATCTCAGGAGATCATCAAAAAATGACAGGGAATAGTGAGTTTGAGTTGAAACCCTACTCCAAGCAGTGGCGGTCATTTTCTTCCAGAAGCTTCTCCAAGTCAATTGCAAGTAATGATAATGTTTTAGGGTTTGATGGCTCTTTGTCCATTCACCCTAAGTCAAAGCGGGGTTTGATTTTTGACATAATCATTATGAAATGAGCATGGTGAAAATGTGGTCAGTTTTTCCTTAATTATTGCATGAGATAAATATGGTCGATTATAATATAAATGATGGGGTCGTCTTATTTTTGATAAATGGAATAAGCATGTTTCCAAATATATGCTAAGTGTAATGTATAAAGACCATGAGAGGAGAGTAATATTTTCAATATTGCAAAGAGAATTAATCTTATTTATTTATTTGCATTGTATCATGTAAGCTAGTTAATTAAATGATATGTCATAAATCATTTAATTAATTTAGCGTTTTAAAATGCAAATGAATAAAGATTATGTAAAGTTGAGTTGTAACTATTGTCTCAACTAAAGATTAAATCATGCATGGATTGAGTTCAAGATATCAAGGGCGGATTGATACAAACAAGGGGATTTTTGCATGCTTGGACTCATTATTTACAACTTTCCAGTTTAGTTTGAGTTGCAGATCGGTTACATGCTTTATGACTGCAGGTTCAAGACCGAGTTCACTCATTTTTGCATGAGTTTGAACCCACATTTTTCAGGGAGTTTTACTTGTGCTCGGATTTTACTTTGGGATTGTCATCTTTTCACTTTCAGATCACTTTCAGTTGCTTATTCATGCACTTTGAAGTGCTTTCATATTGTATATATTAAAAAAGTTTATCTTTTTCAATTCAGTTCTTTTTTTCAACCTTTGCACTCTGTAAAGCGAATCATCTTGTAACTCAACATTTATTTACAGATTAATACACCAGTGTTTTTATAGGTTCAAATTGTGTTATTGCAGAGGATTCCTTTAAGTTTCATTATTTTAGAATTTGCCTTCAAGTTTCAAGCATCATTGTCATGTGGGATTGATCGAAGTGATTATTGTATTTGCAATTTATGAAACCTTTAAATATTTTTGTCTCCTTAATGAATTTTTGTATGCATCCAAGTTTAAGTCCACTGGTTAAACATTGTGCTAATCAATAATTGAACAGTCTAGTTGTGGGAATCATATTTTCCTTCTATGATTGTTTCTTTAAAAAGCCTTTGTTTAAAACATTCAAGTGTTTAAGCTTCCAGATCTAGTTGTGCGAATGAAAATAGTGAGTAATCATTTTGTGAGTTAAGTCTGCATATCAAATTCTTCAGTGCATCACCATAGTTAAGTTTCATAGTTCATAATTTAGTTTCGGTCTTTCTCCCTTTTCCAACAAATCACTCAGTTATTAACCAGAAAATTAAATAGGAACCAACCTAGAATCTGGAGGTCTAATTCCTTATAGGATACCCACATCCTGGAATTAGTTCCAATGTTTCAACAGATTGTTGAATTAATTATTCAAGCATACGGGTGCAATCTGATAGATGGTTTTTGCACAATGATTGTTCTAATAGCTTTAACAATTACATCCACACTAAGTATATAGGATACTTCATTTCAAAACTTTCAAATCAATTATATGTGCTTGAAGCTTATCTTTTACTACGGTGTCATTCCCTTCATAGGTTTTGGAATTGTGTCGCACATTTCTTTTTCCAATATATGATCATCACCTTTACATATTCTAATTTATTTTATCTTTGGTTTATGTTTTATTTTGCTTGTAGTCTTAGTGTTGCACCAATCACACTGCCATAGTTTTCATCATCATTCATATGTTTGTGTGCTAAAGACAATGTGTCTATTGGGTCACTATTTTATTTGTGTGTCAGTCTATGTTCACATGACTCATAGTCATCATGGTCTCTTATATCATGGTGCATAACACTAAGTGCTACAAAAAAATAAAGGTGGATACTTGCACATGAAGTTACTATGACAACAAGTCTTACTTATCCATTCCATTTTTTATTTCACCATTTATCCATCATCATGTGTCATTTAGTTGCATTGTCATCTTTGGGAGATTTCATCATCCTACATGTACATTCATGTAAATCAAATCTAATCATCCTAGTGACATGAATCAACATGATCAATCATTAATAAATCATTTAGTCGTATATTCATGGCATGCCTATCATCTAAAGTCGGTTTCTCTCATGCCATATTTCATCCTTTATGATGTACATATTTTATCGCCCTTTGTCTTTTCAACATACCAATTGGGTTCCATTTCACTCAATATTTCTCTTGAGGGGGCATCAATTATGTCACAATCGCTAAGCAATTGGGGCAACTTGCCACTTAAGCTTCATTTCATTCCATCCTAATTTTAATTCTTCTTTCACACAACGCCATTTAGTTGCATTGTATCAAAGAGGAACAAAATATAGAGAACTAAAATATTCCCTAGGACTATTCATCACTTAATCCCCAATTGATCAACTTCATCATCTATAGCTAAATGCATCAACGTCCTAATTAATCTAGGACATATCCCTTTCACCTAAAGTCCATAACTTAATTAAATATTTAATTAACCAGCCTTTTCCATCTTACATTTATAGTTATAGGGCATATTCATTGATACATAACTGATTGGTCTCAATTTGATCTATACAAAGAATCAATTATGTAATAGTTCAACTATGACGTAGTGAGATGTATATGGAAAATATATATATATATTATCTGCCTTGGTTTTACTGTATACATGTAAATTAAATCATGAATAAAGCCATCAAATGGAAATAAGTTAAAATATTTTAAGATTAAAAAGGAGAATCAAAAACTGATAGAGATTAGTGTAGACTAATTCAAAAGCATGTATACAGGTAAGCATATGTCAACTTTGTTTGTTTAAGTGGAAATGGATGTATATAGATAGATCCAAACAACTATACAACTATCATGACAAGAAATAAATGTGAATAGTAGCATTGATTTTCACTTTCATTCAATAATAAATTACAACTTGGTATGGCTTTAGAATTTCTTAATTTTAGGATAAAAAATTAATATTGACAGTTAAATATATTGATCAAAAACCTAACTATTATTTTTTCTATGTGGTTGACTAGCTTGATAAATTGTCCTCCAAGTAAATTGCAATGCCATTTCCTTTTCCAGGCTTAACAATTCTATTTAATGCATTATAGCATATGTTTGTAACCTCATTTATAAAACTATATCAATTGCAAATTTGCACAAGCATATTTATTCCCTTAGGTAGGGACTCCATCTCTTTCAGAGCTCTTGTTTTTAAATATATTAAGCCTTCTTTCACAATGTTGCAAATAGAAAAGGATGGGAAGAAAGATGTGTTTTAGATACTCAACAAAATTGAGAAGGTTGAACTAGAAGCTTGTGAAGGACTTTTGAGATGGGAAATTTGAGATATAAGTTTGATCATTGTGTTTATTATAAATTTTATGGTACAATTGTTTCCTTGTTATCACATTTCACATGGATGATATGTTATTTTCCAATAACAATAAGATGTGATTTATTATTTGAAGTCTTAGATTTTAACATAATTTGAGATGGACTTGGGGGATACTAAGTATATATGTTAGGATTAGGTATGTTATCCACCTTGCATAGATCCTAAGTTCTAACATAGCTTATTATTTGTAGATAGTTAATAATATATATCCAATGACAATGGAATGGGTGCAATGAGACACCCACATGAGGGTCATGAGAATTCATACCATTTTATTATTTGACCTTGTTTGGGTCCATGATATTATTTTTGGCGATTTTCTAATCCTTCTTAAGTATATATATGGGAGGCTAGGATAGAGGATGTATGAAAATTATTTTGTAGGATTATGTTATTAGTTTTCCTCCAAAAGAGGAGTGCTGATCTCATTGAATTATCACATGGAGAATCTCTACATGTGTATTGTAACCATTATTTTATTTTATTTAATATATTGAGTTATGTGGTTCTTTAGAGGCTAGGTTTTTTCTTAAATTGTTTTTCCAAGGTACATCTCTATCTCTTGTCTTCTTCTAGTTCTTTTTATTATTCTCCCACTCTTTAATTTATGTGTTGTTTATTGACAACAATTATACTAAAGTTTTATAGATTTATTTTTTTATAATATTCTTTTTGAAGGGTTATTGTGGAAATACTTTTTTGTTTAGTATTTGAAATTTAGTTTGAGTTTAATTGCTAGGGGGTTTGGAGGAACTTTTCCTAATATTTGGTATCAAAGTAGAGATGATTCCATGGTTTGTATGTTCTTGCATGTGTTTTGCATACACTTTCATGTAGGTTGCATGCACTTGCATGTAATTGATCCATGATGATTTTTTAGCTTCCCAAGTTCGTGGGAATCTATTGAAAATTATTGGTTGGTTATTACTCCTTGTACGAGTAGGATTTTGTAGTGGATATAGTTTTATATTTTGAAATATTATGTTGAGGATTAGTATAATGGTGGGGAGGTTCAATGGAACCAATATTGGACCTCAGATGCTCATGGTCAATGATCTTGGAATCGTTCATTTGTTTACATGTTGCATGGTTGTGATGCAAAGCTCTTATTTAGTAATATGGGAGTACCCTCTAGAATGGTGGTTGTGTGTTCTTCATCATGTGGTAATGTGCAGTGGAAGACTATGTTAACATGTAGGATTGCGCCCTAATGCTAAGCTTGGAGGCTCAACAATCCTATGTAACATTGAAACACCTTTGAGCCTGTGGGTTGCTCATAGAGAAGGCGAATCTTCAGATTATGGGTTGTTTCCCCTTTTGATCTCCTAGAAACTATTGATTTTTTGGGAAAGAGAAGAAGGATTACTGAAAAAAAAAAATGAAAAAACAAAAACTAGGAGGTGATGCACCTAAATTATTAAAGGACTTTGTACTTGTTCAAACTCACAATCTCTCTCAAAAGAATAGTTCTATTCTATGCACAACTCAATCTTTCAACCAACCTATACAAAAGTGTTTCAATGGGAGGTTGTGTTTTAGACTCTGTTGCAAGAAAACAACGCGTTTTCACAACTTCAAGCTCTCTGAACAATCAACACAAATAATGACCTGCATAAGTTCTATATTCTTGCATGAAAATGACTTTAAATGAGAACTAATTTGAGGATTCAAAACTAAAATCACAGAAACTAAATCAAATAATTCATGAAATTCTCAACACAAGGATTTTGAGAAGGAAAAAAATGCTTTTTATATTGATAAAAGGAAATGTTTGTACAAATCTCAAAAAATAAACTAAAAGTTGTATATCAAAACTATAAACTGAGATACAAACCTCTCTCTCTGAAATGCCCAAGAGAGCAAAAAGAAAGAACTGAGAGAAAACCTAAGTTTTTTCTCCTATAATACAAAAGAGGACTCAAAAGAGTCTAGGTGAGTCAACTACAGTTAATTGCACTCCAAAATATCTCCAAAAATCTGTCCCACAAGCAAAAGAGAAAAGCCTAGAAAAGTGGGGCCAAAACTGATCCAAATTGAGCTAAAATAGTTCCAAACTCTCCCTCTCAAGTAGTTTGACCAAAGTAGACTCCAAAACCACTTCAGTTGACTAAAAATCAGGGCCAAATGCTTCAGTTTCACTCCTCTTCTGATTTTGCATGATTTTAGGACAAGGATAAACAATTTAAACACATATTAAAGTAATCAATTGAGATCAACTTTAATATGTGTTATAGATTTTCTCACCTTTTTTGCATTTTTATGATATTTATTAAAGTAATTTATAATTCATTACTTTAATTACATTTTCATTTTGTCTCAACTTCATGTAAAAATAAAGGGGAAAACTTGATTTTGTTTGAAAGCTTTGCAAAATATAAGGTAACTCAAAACGTTGGCAGAGGTATTAATCTTTATGCAAAATTGTTAAATCAAAGTGAAAAATACCCCTATGTTGGGTCGACCAAATTAGGGCATATGAAACCCTAAAAGAGAAAACTCGACCTCATACTTTGAATTTCACTTTTCACTTTGTTGTTATGATGTTGCGCCGCCACCAAGGGTTTCAACTTGAAGGTCTAGAGATCTTTTTGTGAAAAATACACTTTGGATATGCATGGTAAGCTTTCATTTGCATAAACAATGCCATTTTTTTCCATTACCTGTGGAAGAAAAGATTATTTTCTTGCTCTCTGTTAACAGAAAAAAGAAGAAAAGCTTTCATTTATTATGATTTCTCTTTTTTTTTTTGGAAGAAATGGTGGAAAAATCTTGCTCACAGCTTCTTTTTTGTCTTTACATGCATTCTACTCTTTATTTTGATTGAACACAGATTTTTTTTTTTTTGGAAGAAAATGAAACCCTTTCTCTTTGCTCAACCTTTGTAAGCATCTCACAACTTTAATATGGGTTTTACCTTTGCAAATGTTCAAGGGTTTAATCATGTCGATACTCAAGGGTTGTGGTTTTCTCATTTTTTGTAAGCTTTATGGGTTTTAAAACCCACTACAGGCCGTGGCTCTTCTTCATAAATCCTTCATTGCTTTTATTATTCTTGGTTTTTAAAAATTCTAGATTTTCAATATTCTAGACCCAAGGGCTTACTCTTGAAACTCTAAGCACATTTTGTAGCTTCCTTCCACATAGTTTCATTTAATCTCATTCTAACAGTGACTTGCAATGTCACAATCTTCAAAAGACTATTGCTAACCTATATTATTTATGCTTTTGTTTTTGGGATTTAGCCATTTTGCTCTATACCCAAGGGTTTGCATTCTAAAACCCTAGGGCTTTCATGCTTAACCTGACTTTGAACTTGCATTGTATGGAGCTTCAACCATCTCAACCTTGTGAGATTAGGTTGTCACTGAGACCTTCTACTTTGGAATCGGAGATCATTCTCTATAAGAAACAACAACACAATTGAAGGTGTATCACCATGTTCTAGAGAACCATGTAAAACATTCATACCAAGAATGATTGTAGGCTGTGAGGATATTCCTAGTATAGAAGCATTATATTCTACAAAGATAACAAAGCTAAACCCACCAACCTTAGCATTTATTCTTAGGGCTACATTTGTATAATGTTGATAATTCATTTCCTTGATTTTAATGTTCTAATTCAAAACCTTTGAACAATAAAACTGCACAACATATTACTTATTGTTTCTTGTGTTAATGCTTCATATGAAGCTTGTAGTCTAGATATGGCATTTATCATCAAACTGTACCTTATATTATTCTTCAAGGTCAATGTGCATTATTCACTATCTCTTTTGAAGTGACTATGCCATCATATCAAAGTGACTTGCACCATTGTACTATGAAGTCTACCACTCTGATTGTTATGGTGAATTCCTTTCCTTGGCATGTAGGTGACTGCTATGACTTGCACCCATTTTCATTTATGAAATTTACACTTTATTCCTCTTTTGCAACTAAGAGGACAATATGTTGGGCTCAACCCTTGTGGGAGCCACATTTTCCTCCACATACTGTGATGTTGAACAAAGTAATCCTACAATGGAAAATGTACCTATACCTGCATAGTGAACAAACATGTTAATAAAGACAATGAAGCTCAAAGCCTTATGATGATTGATGACCCTATGCTTTTCTTGGATACTTGTGATAACTGCTCAACTAATTTAATGCTTCATAAAAGTAGGTTGTATATCTGTTGATATTGCATATGAGGAGAATTGGAATCTGAGCTCTAACATCATCTCCTTTATTTCTTGCAGGAATTTCTGGAGCTTACCAACAAAGGGAGCTGAAGATGCAGCAAATCAACACTGGGGTTCATCATTCAGGCAATGATGGATCCCTTTTCCTTTTATGTGTTCATCATTTTTTTTCTCTTCAAATGTATAATTTACTTTTATGTTGCATCATTTCAGTTATTCCCATGGCTTGTATGGGAAACTTATCCGCATGCTTTTTATAAAATGAATAAAAGATAACTATTTTATGCAAATTTTGTGTGATATTTTCTCTTTTTGTAAAACAATTGCATAATGAAAACTTAAATAATTCATTTTATGGCATCTTTGTATATGATAATGAAAATCTAGCAGTTTTTTTTTTTTGTGTACCTTTCACTCTTAATTCTTCACTGTTGTTCCAGCCCTACCTGATTGGGCTGAAAACACAATTAGGTATACTTATATGCTTGCTTGCTAAGCATCCTATACTAGTAGTATAATCCTATCCATTGGGCATAGGAGTCAATTCTTTCCCTTTTTACTCACAAAAACCTTTGTAACTCAGTTGTTAGAAAAGAATAGCAGCAAAACAAAACTAAAAACAACTACCATGGATCTATTTAGAACAGGGCTTGCAAACTGTGTAACAACACTTCTTGAAAACAAAAAAAAAACTGAAATAGATGTGCAAAACACACTTATTAACTGAAAACTAGCCTAATTATAGTACATTTGCAAATCTTAACCTCTCAAAAACAAGGTTTGAGGTGAATCCCATTGATTGGGATAGGTAACACCTCTCCATCTAGCTTTGAAAGCTGAAAAGCATTATGTTGTTTGCATTCAATGATCACATAAGGGCCATCCCACATGGCATCAAAATTGGTATGCTTACCAGGTCTACTTTTAAGCTCATCCCACTTAAACACAATATCACCTTCATTCAACACTCTTGGTATTGCTTTTCTAGTAAAAGTATTTTTTATTTGAGCTTGATGGATCTCTAAATTCCTGAGTGGTTCTTTCCTTACCTTCTCTAACTCCATCAGTTGTGCAAGCCTAATTTCCATAGGCTCCTCATCTAACATTTCTATCTCTTTAATGAAATTCAAAGTTGGCAATTCAACTGAAATTGGAAACTTGGCCTCTTTGTCATAAGTAAGAACATAAGGTGAATTACCTGTAGCTCTTTTAGGAGTTATCCTATCAACCCAAAGGGCTAGCTTCAATTTATCATGCCAGGTCCTTCGATTATCCTTAATTGTCTTTCTGATTATTCTAATCAAATTCTTATTGGTAGACTCGGCTTGTCCATTACCTTGAGTGTAATATTTGGACGAGGTATTTAGAAATATATTGTTTTTAACAGATCAATCAAAAACTATAAAACCAAAAAAGGCCAATGCATTATTAGAAATGATTGAATTAAGAGTACCAAACCTTGCTACTAGATCTTGATAGAAATTTAAAACAGTGGTCTCATTTGCCTCCTTCAAAGCCACAACTTCAGACCACTTAGTAAAATAATCTATTGCTATTAATATCCATTTCTGACCTACACTTGAAGGTGGGTTAATAGGACCAATAAAATCAAGACCCCACTTAGCAAAGGGTTGTTCTACCTGAATTGGGTGTAATGGTAAGGTTGCAATCCTTTGCTTTCCTGCAAATAAAGAGAATTTGATACATTTCCTAACCTAAGCATGAGCATCTTTAAACAAATCAGGCCAATAATAACCAACTCTCATAATCTTAAGAGCTATTGTTCTAGGTGCAAAATGACCTCCAGAAGGTCCATCATGAAACTCCTCCAAAATTTTATCAATCTGATCTGGTTCAACATATCTTAGCAAAACTCCATGAAAGTCCTTCCTATATAAAACTCCATCTATGATAGCACAAGGAATAGCTTGAAGTCTGAAATACCTTATTTTTTCTTTGTCCAAACCTTCAAGATAGTCACCAATGTGAAGGTAATGTATCATTTGTTGAATCCAATTGGAGGAAGGAGTTGCATCAACAATTTGTTCCTCATTGTTGAGCACTGTCACAGCTTGCTCATCAAGTTCTTTGTTGTCCTCTTCATTTCCAACAAGTTGCTCACATAAACCTTTGCCTCTAACCAACTTAGTAACCTTAATATTGACATCATATTCCATTACCTTAGTTATCCAACCTACTCTCTTATCATTGATATCTTTGCTAAGTAAGAAATCCTTAATTGTAGGATGGGCAACCAACAATTGAATTTTATTGTTAGAAAGTATATGTCTAAATTTTTTAAGGCTTCTAACTACAACTAGGAAATGCTTTTCAACAAAAGAGTATCTCACCTCATAATCTTGCAAAACTTGGCTAAAGAAAGCCACATGTTGCTCTAATCCTTCTTCATTCTGTTGACAAAGCATAACTGAAATAGTATCAACACTCCCAAATGAATATAATATAAAATCTTTAGCAAAATTTGGGTCTATGAGTGTTGGGGCTGCTACAAGAGCCTCCTTTATCTCTTCAAAACTCCTCTTACCTTCCTCAATCTAGCTAAAAGGAATATTCTTTTTAAGCATTGAAGTAAGAGGCTTTAAGAGAGTTGCAATGTTTGGAATGAAACTTCTTACAAAATTGATCCTACCTAGAAAGCTTTGTAAGCCTTTCTTGTGTGTTGGTAGGGGTAAACCTAGAATAGCAGTGATCCTTTCTGGATCTATTGAAATACCATGCTTGGAAACTACATGTCCAAGAAGCTTACCCTCATGGACAGAAAAAATGGACTTTTTTTGGGTTAAGTGAAACCCCATATTCTCTGCATCTCTCAAAGATCTACCTTAAATGATCAAAATGTTTGTTAGAATTCTTTGAAAAAATATTAATGTCATCTAAATAAACAAGTACAAACTTGTTTATGAGGCCTTGGAAAGCCATGCACATACCTCTTTGAAAGTTTTCCCCTGCATTTGACAATCCAAAGGGAATCTTTCTATAAGCCATGGTACCCCATTTGGTAGTAAACACAGTTTTGAACTGATCTTCCTCTTTTAATAAAATCTAGTTGTACCCTAAATAACCATCTAACAATGAAAACCTGTCAAAACCTAAAACAAATTATAAAATTTGCTCCATCGAGGGCAAAAAATAATGATCCTTGAGAGAGGCTCTGTTCAGATAATGAAAATCAACACATAGCCTAATCTCACCATTCTTTTTCCTAACAGGTACCATTTTAGAAACCCAAGATGTATTCTTAATTGGAAAGATAATATTACCTTCGATCAACTTGTTTAACTTTGTTTTCATAAGATGTTCCAGCTTGGGATTTAAAGGCCTTTGCATTTGTCTCACTGGTTTTTCCTTGGGTTCCAACTCAATATTATGTTGAGCTAACTCAGGGTTAAAACTCTTCAAATCTCCATACTCCCAAGAAAAAATATCATTAAACTCTTGGAAAAGTAAAATAAAAGCATGTTGTTCTTCCTTAGTACATACCTTGCCAAGTTTTAGAAGCTTGTCTCTGAAAATCTCTATGGGCTCATAGCACTCTTGTTTCACTGACATGCAGGCTTTATCCTTTCTAACTTGATCATCAATATTAAAAAATGATTATAAGGTTACCAAACCTTTAGGCAGGTTATTTAATTTCAGCTATAAAATCTGGTTATCATACTGTTGTTGCCAGTTTTGTTGGTTTCTAACTACAAACTCAACTTCTTCCATTATAAAGTTTATAATTTGCTCACCACTTTCAAAAACTTGGTAATTTTTGTCGTTATCTGGCATTGATGGCCTCACTACCACCTTCACATACTGTCATACCTCAACATTATGTACATCAGTTGGAATATCGAACTGGGAACCTAAGGCATCCAACCTATCTACTTCTTTATTTTGGTTTCTAGGAATGGACAACAGATTGAAACCATCAAATTCCTCAATTAGATCCCAAGTTCTATTCTTATAAAGCTTAAGCAAACCATTATTTGTCACATTCATATTTCTTACGTGATTTGCTACTAATTTTGTATCACCAAAAACTTGCAAGCATTTAATACCTTTCTTTCTAGCCCATTCTAGGCCATGAATGAGTGTCTCATATTCTATTGTATTATTTGTACAACTGAAAGCAAATCTTAAGGCTAAATAATACCTTTCTCCATAAGGATAAATCAACATAGATCCTCCACCAGCACCCACCTTGCTTCTTGAGCCATCAAAATATAGCTTCCAAAGCTGATTGGCCTATTGTTTAGACTGTTGTGTTTCCTCTTTAACCAGATTTGGGACAATTGCATCATGATCATGAATCATATAAATCCCTAGTCCTACCTCATCCATGTGATTGAAAGGGTAAACTTCACGATTCTTGACTTCCCACTCATCTAAATTTATATCAGGTATGACTTCAATAGGTGTGATGGGGTCTAGGGTCATGGATTGATCCTCTTGCTTATAGATGGCTAGGTTTGCATTTATGGTACTAGGAACATATGGCTCTTGTGATCCTTAGCTTGGGTTTTTGATTTATGGTCACCTTAGTGCCATATCTTGTTCTAAAAAACATATGAGACCAATCTGATGATAAATACCCTCCCAATTTTGCAGTAAAATCCCTAGAGAGGCATATATAACATAGATATCTCATGGGACTGAAAAAATTGGACAAGCATGTAAGGTAAGAGGCAAATTTTTAATCACCCCAACTAATTGTATAGTTGTACCATCTACTTGAATCACTCCCTTTGAGAGAGGCTCATATGTCAATCCTAGTTTATCAACTAATTGCTTTGGCATAACAAAGTTGCTTGCACTTGAGTCAATCATACAATTATGTACTAAGTGTTGGCCTATAATCATACTAACATAAAATGGGGGTGGTTTAGCCTCTTGAGCTAACTACTCACTCTTGGTTTGAGGGTTGTTTGCTAGCACAACTTTGGGCTGCTCTTTGCTAGACTCATCAGAAACTGAAATCTTAGCTAAAGCATCTTGCAATAAATATTTTTGCCCAGGAATATGTAAAACATCTAGCATTGACAAACTAATAGTAGCTTTCTTCATGTGATCCACAATATTAAACATAATAGTACTAACCTTTTGCTATCCCTTTGAAACATCAACATTAGTTTGGGATTGAATAGGCTGTGATTGGACTTTTTGGTTGTTCCTTGCTAGCCAATGCTTGACCCCTTGAAAAAATATGAACATTTTGGGAAGATGAGGGCCCAGCTTGACCTTATTGAGTTGTAGAAGTATGATTTTTGTCCTTATCTACTTGTTGTTCTAAATCAACAACCCTTTTCTTTGACCTTGTATTGGCTGCAATAGAGGTGTAAGATTGATTTTTCCCTTATGGTTGATTCACTCCACATAAATTACTACCTTGCCAATTCATTAAGGCAACATCAGGAGTACCTTGCTCATTTTGAGAACCCTGCTATTCATGACTTTCTCTAGTCACATCCTCTATAACAGTAGTGCTATTTTGCACCATGAGAGCCTAATTTCATATTCTGTTAGAACAAGTTTTCTGATTGTGAGGTTGGTTGCATGGAAAACAACATTCATAATCCTATGCCATATTGTTCTGTATAGGCACGAGCTCTTTTGAAGAGCTGGCAACATTAGGATTATAAGGTTGAAAATGTCTAGCATTATAATTCCTTCTTTGACCTTGGAAATCAGCTTAATAAGGTGGCCTATTTGGCTAATATGGTGCCTAATATGGTTTGGGTTCTTGACCAACCTATTTCTTGATATTCACTAAGTCATTGCCAACAATTTTTAATATGTTTCTTATCTCTTGAAGCTCTTGAGATTGGCTTGGAACAACCTTTTCTTGGGATATAGCTTGATAATTTAATGTTGGGACAGGTGGAACAACAACTATAGGGGGTAATACCATTAGTGTAGGTGGTTTTACCTTAGGAAAAAATGGCATTGGAGGCCTTGGGGCTATTTTACCAGTTTGTATGAGGCTGTTTCTACTCTAATAGCTATGTCATACATGTTGGGAAGTGTATTTCCACCCATAAATTGAATCATTGTTGAAATATCACTATTAAGTGCCTTAAGAAAATACAGAAATACATGTTGAGGTAAAGGCTTTACCTTTATTGGAATTCTATCCCAAGTTCTCTGGAAACGGTAGTTGAAATCTGATATATGCTCATGTGGAGCTCTCTTGATAGTACTCAACTGTTCCATCAAAGATAAATGATCTGACTTGTCCTCAAATTGCTTGTGCAAGCCATCACCTAGTTCATCCCACGTTCTAATTGAATTAACAGGAAGAGTCTTGAACCACTGCAATGCTTTTCCCTTCAATGATGCAGCCAAAATCCTGATTGCTACATTTTTTGTTGTAATATTATGAACTGAGCACAATGTAGACACATCTCTGATATGCTCAACAAGTGTAGTTTGATTTTCTCTGTGAAAGAAGGTAATATTTTAAGGGCTCCTATAGGTATATCATCATGTTGAGCAAGATTTAATGGGTTGCCCCCATTAAACAGTGCAAAAGCAAATTGTCTTGCCATTAGATTTAATGGCACTTGCACTACTGGTGCTTGTATGATTGGTACTAGAACTCTCGGTATTGGACTTGCAATACTATGATTTGGAGGTGTAGATCTCGATCTAGCTGGTGGGCTAAGACTTTTCCTTCTTGTTGTCCTCCCTTTTCTCCTTGGTGGTGACAATTACAAATACTCAAAAGGAGAAGAACTTCCTCTTGTCTGCACTCTTCTCATTAGCTGTTTGCACTAGATCTGCTTGAAAATCAAAGATTAGAGTCACCAGGTATATATTTGTGACCTCAAAAGACAAAAAACATTGTTGTATATACCAAAACAATAGCTTTAAACTTTGAATTCTTTGATTGAAACAAGTTTTAGTGTCCCACCGAGCATGCCAAAAACTGTTAACACACAGGATTGTACCCTGATGCTAAGCTTGGAGGCTCAACAATCCTGTGTAACATTGAAACACCTTCGAGCCTGTGGGTTGCTCATAGTGAAGGTGAATCTCTAGATTATGGGTTGTTTCCCCTTTTGATCTCCTAGAAACTAATAATTTTTTGGGAAAGAGAAGAAGGATTACTAAAAAAAATATGAAAAAATAGAAACTAGGAGGTGATGCACCTAAATGATTAAAGGAATTTGTACTTGTTGTTCAAACTCACAATCTCTCTCAAAAGAAAAATTTAATTCTATGCACAACTCAATCTTTCGACCAACCTATACAAAAGTGTTTCAATGGGAGGATGTGTTTTAGGCTTTGTTGCAAGAAAACAATGTGTTTTCACAACTACAAGCTTTCTGAAACAATCAACATAGACAATGACCTACATAAGTTCTATATTCTTGCATGAAAATGACTTTAAATGAGACCTAATTTGAGGATTCAAAAGTGAAATCACAGAAACTAAATTAAATCATTCATGAAATTCTCAACATAAGGATTTTAAGAAGGCAAAAAAACTACTTTTTATATTGATAAAAGGAAATGCTTGTACAAATCTCAAAAAATAAACTAAAAGCTAATGTATATCAAAACTGTAAAATGAGATACAAAACTTTTTTTCTCTACAATGCCCAAGAGAGAAAAAAGCAAGAACTGAGAAAAAACCTAAGTTTTTCTCCTATAATACAAAAGAGGTTCTCCTATAATACAAAAGAGGACTCCAAAGACTCTAAGTGAGTCAACTATAGTTAATTGCACTCCAAAATATCTCCAAAAATCTGTCCCACAAGCAAAAGAGAAAAGCCTAGAAAAGGGGGGCCAAAACTGATCCAAATTGAGCTAAAATAGCTCCAAACTCTACCTCTCAATTAGTTTGACCAAAGTAGACTCCAAAACCACTTTAGTTGATTGAAAATTAGGGCCAAATGCCTCAGTTTCACTCCTCTTCTGATTTTGCATGATTTTAGGACAAGGATAAACAATTTAAACAAATATTAAAGTAGTCAATTGAGATCAACTTTAATGTGTTATAGATTTTCTTACCTTTTTTGCATTTTTATGACATTTATTAAAGTAATTTATAACTCATTACTTTAATAATGTTTACATTTTTATTTTATTTCAACTTCATGCAAAAATAAAGGGGAAAACTTGATTTTGTTTGAAATCTTTGCAAAACATAAGGTAACTCAAAACGTTGGCAAAGGTATTAATCTTTATGCAAAATTGTTAAATCAAAGTGAAAAATACCCCTATGTCGGGTCGACCAAATTAGGGCATATGAAACCCTAAAAGAGAAAACTCGACCTCATACTTTGCATTTCCCTTTTCACTTTGTTTTTTTGTTGCTATGTTGTTGCGCCGCCACCAAGGGTTTCAACTTGAAGGTCTGGAGATCTTTATGTGCAAAATACATGCTAGATCTGTGTGGTAAGCTTTCATTTGCATAAACAATGCCGTTTTCTTCCATTACCTGTGGAAGAAAAGATTATTTTCTTGCTCTCTATTAATAGAAAAAAAAAACCTTTCATTTTCTGTGATTTCTCTTATTTTTTTCTAGAAGAAATGGTGGAAAACTCTTGCTCACGGCTTCTCTGCTGTCTTTACATGCATTTTTCTCTTTATTTTGGTTGAACACACAAAAATCTTCTTCTTCTTCTTCTTCTTTTTTTTCTAGAAGAAAATAAAATCCTTTCTCTTTGCTCAACCTTTGTAAGCATCTCACAACTTAAATTTGGATTTTACCTTTGCAAATTTTCAAGGGTTTACTCATGTCAATACTCAAGGGTTGTGGTTTTCTCATTTTTTGCAAGATTTTTGGGTTTCAAAACCCACTATAGGCCATGGCTCTTCTTCATAAATCCTTCATTGCTTTTATTATTTTGGGTTTTCAATATTCTAGACCTGAGGGCTTACTCTTGAAACCCTCAGCACATTATGTAGCTTGCCTTCCACATGGTTTCATTTCAGCTCATTCTAACAATGACTTGCAATGTCACAATCTTCAAAAGACTCTTGCTAACCTCTATGATTTATGCTTTTATTTATGGGATTTAGTCGTTTTTCTCTATACCCAAGGGTTTGCATTCTGAAACCCTAGGGATTTCATGCTTAACCTGACTCTGAACTTGCATTGTATGGAGCTTCAACCATCTCAACCTTGTGAGATTGGGTTATCATTGAGGCCCTGTACTTTGGTATCAAAGATCATTCTCTAGAAGAAACAACAACACAATTGAAGGTGTATCACCATGTACTGAAGAACCATGTAAAACATTCATACCAAGAATGATTGTAAGATGTGAGGATATGCCTGGTATAGAAGCATTATATTCTATAGAGATAACAGAGTTGAACCCACCAACCTTAGCATTTATTCTCAAGGCTACATTTGTATAATGTTGATCATTCATTTCCTTGATTTTAATGTTATGATTCAAAACCTTTGAACAATAGAACTACACAACATATTACTTATTGTTTCTTGTGTTAATGCTTCATCTAAAGCTTGTAGTCTAGATATGGCATTTATCATCAAATTGTACCTTATATTGTTCTTCAATGTCAATGTGCATTATTCACTATCTCTTTTGAAGTGACTATGCCATCATATCAAAGTGAGTTGCAACATTGTACTATGAAGTCTGCCACTCTGATTGTTATGGTGAATGCCTTGCCTTGGCATGTAGGTGACTGCTATGACTTGCACCCATTTTCATTTATGAAATTTAAACTTTATTCCTCTTTTGCAACTAAGAGGACCATATGTTGGGCTCAAACCTTGTGGGAGCCACATTTTCCTCTACATACTATGATGTTGAACAAAGTAATCCTGCAATGGAAAATGTACCTATAACTACACAATGAACAAACAAGTTAATAAAAACAATGAATCTTAAAGCCTTATGATGATTGATGATCCTCTACTTTTCTTGGATACTTGTGATAACTACTCAACTAATTTAACGCTTCATAAAAGTAGGTTGTATATCTGTTGATATTACATATGAGGAGAATTGGAATCTCGAGCTCTAACATCATCTCCTTTATTTCTTGCAAGAATTTTTGGAGCTTACCAACGAAGGGAGCTAAAGATGTAGCAAATCAACACTGGGGTTCATCATTCAGGCAATGACGAATCCCTTTTCCTTTCATGTGTTCATCAAATTTTTCTCTTTAAATGTATAATTTACTTTTATGTTGCATCATTTCAGTTATTCCCACAGCTTGTGCGGGAAACTTATCAGTATACTTTTTGTAAAATGAATAAAAGACAAATATTTTATGCAAAGTTTGTGTAATCTTTTCTATTTCTGTAAAACAATTGCATAATGAAAACTAAAATACTTCATTTTATGGCATCTTTGTATATGATAATGAAAATCTTTTTTTTTTTTTTGTGTACCTTTCACTCTTAAGTCTTCACTATTGATCTAGCCCTACCTGATTGGGCTGAAAACATAATTAGGTAACATAGTGATCATGTTGGGTGTTTGTCTTTGGCTCCTTTCTCACTTGGGAAAGCACTAGTTATGTTGACTAACATCAATAGTATTTATATCAGGTCTATGCTTTTAGTCCCTAGTTAAATGGAAGTAATGGATGGTTATCCCCTTGATGCATGTGGGTTATGTAGTTGGTATTTTGGTGACTTGGAAGCTCATAGAAAACTAGGTTCCTCTATATACATGTACTTACTATGGTTGTGAAATCGGTCTTTTAGTGACATATATTTCCTATGTATCCCTCTAATCCTCATGGATGCTTGTACTTATATTGTGTAGATTGATCTTGTTTTATATATATTTTATTTAAAATTTGTGATCATACTTGTATTTGATATTTGATTGTTCGTGTTAAAAATTTAGTGTATTTTTACATTTGTGGGTTTTTAGTTTTTTCAAAGGATTCATATCTACATGTATGGTTTTATAGAATTTACATGTTAATCAAAATATGTGGTTTTATAGATCTATGGATACTATTGCTTATCTTCTTCTAGATGAACATAGTTACAATTTTTCATGCATGCTTCCTACATGGTTCAAGGATGTTGGTTGTAGTCTTCCCGATGTGGAAGTGTTAGTATCTATTTGGCCATTTACCATTTTCGTAGTGGTTGCTTGTTGGGTTCCTAAACTATGGGAATTTATTATGGATTTGTGGTAAGTTGATCTAGATTTTATCTAATGCTAGATTCATGGATAATCTACATTTTATCTCTAGTTATCTCTATTTTTCATATTACTAATGTGTTGAATTTATATGTTTCATTTTTTAGGTCTATGAGATATTTCTCATTGGTTTTAGTTGGTGCATTGGTAATTATTTTTTATTACCTTTGATATGTTTCATGTGTGTTGAATTTTTTATTTGTTTATACTAACATTTTACATTAATAACTTATGAATGGATCATTGATGTGTTGTCAATCTGTTGTTGTAGTAAGGTTTTGTTGTTAGATGCCATAGAGTTGTGAGTTTTGTTTGGTTGACCTTTTTGGCCTTCATGCTACATTAGTGTGTTTATTATGGTGAGATGGAGAGATGGTTGCTTGGATTACCTAAGATAGTTTTACTTTGAGACCTATAACTATTGAATATGGTGTCACAACATGCTCTATATCATGCTGTAATGGGGTCTTTATGCAATTACATTATCAATGATATATTTGTGGTTGAAGATAGTGGTTATGCCTTTTGAGAGATCTTGATGTTGAAATTGAGCTCTTTGATTGTGTGAAGGTCATGGGTGATCTTTATTTAGAAGATTTTTTATCATGTTGTTATGTCTAGCTTGAGATCACTTTCACTAATAACCTTGGTAGTGATATGGATATGTCAATTAATGGATTATCTTTCACAATAGATGTTGGTGTCACGAGGAGTTCTTAGATTATAATTCATACTAGATATTTATTTAACAATCCCTTGTTCTATTAGTAGAGGATGGTTATCTTATTTTTTTATGAATATGTGAATGACCTATTGCCATGGAGAGATTTTAGAGCATTTGGTTGAGCTACGATAAATAATGACATCATGGTAAGTTTTTTGATTCTCTAATAATATAGTGATAGCTTTGGCTTTGATTTATGTTAATATGATAGATGATTGTTGTGATTATTTTTCCCTATGAGCTTATGGCTATTATAGATTTATATTTTAATTTTAGTTAACATGGGATGAATAGTTGTTCTTTTGTATCAAATTTAGGTGAGGTTGGAAAGATCTTATATTTGGGGATTGTGTGTTGGAATGGTGAGTTTCTCAACTTGGTTTTAGTTGAAATATTAACAATCCTATGCCTTGAACTAGACATGGCTTCAATATGGACCTATTGAGGTGATTGTGATTCATTGGAAAATCAATCTCATACCCTACTCTTGGTCCACTTATCAATGAATGATCTAATAGGTATTCCACACCTACTTTTCAAATTTATTCTTTATTTATGTCTTGTATTTTCATGTTCATGAATATTGAGTTTTGGATTTCAATTTTGAGGAATTATTTGAAAATTAGATACATGGCTGTGTTCTTTGTTGTCTCCTTATGTTTGATTTGTAGAGTTTTAAAGTTAGTTTTGACAAGTTATTTTCAAGAGTGTGGGAGACGATTAGTGGTTGTGAGAAAATTCCCTTTGTTTTAAGAATGGTTATAAGTTTGATACTCCTTAGGTTTTAGAGTCTTACATGTGTTTCTATTATGTTTTACATTGAGGTTGAACAATTAGATGTTGATAACTTTTCTATTTTTGTATTTTGAAGGATATCTTACTTTTCATATCTATAGAATATGTTGGTGTTGGTAGAAGGGCATGGTTTAATTAATTGGTTCTCTCTCTATAGGCTATTATGTATCACAAATATTTTGTTCATTTTATATTGGAGTTGATATTTACGTAAACTTGATCATTTATTGTTATTGTACTTCAATATATGTGGTAACGGTATAGATGATTGAGGATCTTTAATCTTTATTTTTGAAAGAAAAGTGGCTTAGGTTGAGAATCATAAACATTATGAACACCAAGGGAAGATGGAGGATGATCAAAAGTGGTATAAATAAAGCACATGGATGACTCCCTAAGGCTCCCTAAGGAATTATTATTGTTGTCATGAGGATTGCACCTTGGCTAAGTATGAGGCTTAGCTATCTATGAAACATGGGATCATCTTCAAGTTGTGGGTTGCTTATAGTGGAGATGAACCTCTAGAGAGGGATGGTTCCCTTGATGAACCTCCTATAAACTATTGATTGATAATTAAAAGAGATAGAAGGACTAAAATTGAAAACATTTTAAAAGACATAGTTTATTAATTAATGTTAGAGGAAGAGTTAGTTTATTAATTAAATAATTAAAATTGTTTAATTAACATTGGTAGGAAAATTGGGATAATTAATTAAATAAATAAAATTTATTTGATAATTAATTAAATAAATAAAATTTATTTAATTAATTTAGGAGGTGGTGATGTGAAGGGAATTGGTGACAATGAAATGTTGAGAGGTAATTTTAGGTGTCTACAACTAGAAATAACAAAGTTTAGATATACTATCAAGTGTGAGAATCTACATCTTGTCTCAATACTAATTCAATGGTGTTAGAACAAGATTGAAGATATTCCAAGTAGACTTATAATTTTTTTTAATGCTAAATGTAGTTTTCATTCAATGATAAATGTGTTTATCTCCCTACTCTTTGTTGTTGTTTACTTAGTGATTTTTCTCTTTCTTGCTTCATATGATTTAGAATTACTTAGGACTCTCCTTTACATATAAAGCTATTTATAGCCAAAATGGTCCCAAATGACACACATTTTGTCAAGGTGTAATGAACATGATCCTACAAAGTTAACTCTAAAGGTGGGAAAAGATTGAAATTGGGGTCAAGGTCACTCTTGTAGTCTTCAACTAGGTTTAGGACTACAATTGTGGTTTTAAATTGTGAAGAGAAACACTATAGAAAAGGCTTGACCCAAATTTTATGGCTTAGAAAAAGTGGTATGAGGTGGCATAAGGTGGGTTGGGGTTAACATACACACAAATAGAGCCAAATCATGCATTAGAGTATTATACCTAGGTGTAAGGAAAATACACACCCTACATAAAATATCTAGCCTAGTTAAATAATACATTCAATTACACACATGATTAACCTAGATAAGTATGTTAGGAATATAAATAGTAAATACAAAATTAAAAGAATTCAAATGTGATACTTAGCTAGATTCCAAAGGCGGAAAAATGATGTAGAAGATGCCATGAATCGATTTGACATAGTGACAAATTTATAAGGATTTCTTAGATGTCTTAAAATTAATTTAACTTTGTTTTTCTTTGATTTAGATATACAGTTACAAAATTGATCTCGATGACTGTGGAAACTAATTTTGTGCATATAAATAAACTTGTGCTTGTGGAAATGAATTGGTTAAATTTGATTAACTAAAATCTACTTATCTCAATCTTTTGACATTTAAATTTCACTAAGGACTAAAATTGTTTACAAACATCTTTGTGGAATTTGTTGAATTGCAAGGGTCATGTTCTCCTCAATCAAAACCCTAGTTGGATTGATTGGATAACTTTGGAACAATGGTTGATAGCCACAAGCAAGCATGCAATGAACCTAAGATGGTGTATGCTAGTGTAATGCTTTGATAATGTTGTGATGATTCTCTCATAAATGCTCTATGATAATTATTTTACTAACCCTAACATAATTTTAGATAAATGAATGAACAAATATATTTAAATAAAACATAGAACACAAATCACAATAAGTATGCACTAGGTTAGTTCACAATGATCAATAGGAGGAAGTCAAGAAAAAATATTTTGAATTTAAATTTTAGAAGGTCAAGATTTACATCCACAACTACAAAAATGACCAAGGCAAGTCTGCGTTCATAAATTTGATCAATGGTGAAGAATAGTAGATCTAAAGATTATGATCAATCTCTAAGAATGAGTGATAGAGGGAATGGGATATGATGATGCCATAAGACAAATTCAAACAAAAATATGTCACTTATAGAGTGGTCTAGTGTGACAACTTAACTACGTTTGTTAATTTCTAGTAGTAGAGGTGATCCCATTTAAATTTTCAATTTAACACTAAGGATAATTTGTAATCTTCTCCTACAATGGTGGAGTTGCTATAATTTAGAGATTGGAATTTTAGTTATAGATAAATAGGGGGTAGAAATTATGCAACCACTGGTTGATGAAAAATGTGGTGCATGACTAACATATCTTCTACCCTCTTTTTTGACATATTTTCTTCTCTTTTTTTCACATAAGTTATTTTTTATTTTCTATTTTTTAAAAATTTAATGGTTAAATCCAATACAAGTTTTTTGTGAGCATTAATTAACATGAGACCAATACAAGCTCCTTTTGAACAGTCACACTATAAATCTATAATGGAAGACCAAGACTCACAACTTAGAAATCCACCTTTAAATATCACAACCACACTAAGAACTAACAATAGAAGACCATTATGATAGAAAAATAAAAATATCATAGAATTACTAATTCCCCAAATTTCTTATTTATTTTAAACAATAACTATTACATAAAATTAATATCACACAAAAAAATTATAATTAAATTGATGAAGGTGATAGTTTTTTTTTTTTTTATTAAACCATCCATTATAAATTACGCTGAAACAAAGTTAACAAAAAAATAGATACCTCATTCATAATTAAATTGAAATAAATCAATTATTCATAGATCTAAGTATTAATATAAACCACTTTCTAATAAATTAGATTAATAATATTCTAATCAAAAGGAAAAAAAAGATCAAATCCAAGAGAAGGGAAAAGGGCGTCCTTAGATCAGATTATCAATGTCCAATAAAACAACAAATCCTAGTGGAGTCGGGTACCTTACGGCATATGTAGTTTAATTTGATCTTTGGGTTCAGTCTGTAAAAATCATAGAAGAGAAAAATGGATACTTAAATCTCGAGAGGCCTGTGTTATAAGTTCGAAAGATTCTATCATCCATATACGTCAGTGGGGGTTTTGGACTGCAATGAATTCCCTGCTTGCAAATTATGCATCATCAGATGAAGAAGAGCAGCAGCACAATCAAAAGCAGTTACAATCACGAAGCGGTGGTAGCGGATCGCTATTTTCACGTCTACCGCCTCCAAAATCCACCTTCAGCCTGCCTCCACCTAAAAACAAATCAAGCAAGCGTCTCGTGGAATTTAGGCCGCCACTGAAGGTGGTAGCAGCGGTGGAGGAGGAAGAGGAAGAGAAGCAGCCTCCGCCCAAAAAAAGATGCGTGGAATCCTCTGGAGGGCTAACTGCCCCTCCTCCCTCCGCCCAAGAATACCCAAACCCTAGGTGGAGGCGGAGGCGGAGGCGGTGGCTCTCGTCGCACAATTCTCGAGCCCCCTGCTGCCACCGACGCCCCTGCTCCCGCATCGCAAGAGCCGCAGTCGGAGGCTTCCTGTGATGTTCAAGCAACAGGACAGTTTGTAGGGCAATATGATTATAATGCATATTATCAGTCGGAAGCAACCCAACAGTCTGTAGGGCAAGATGATTATAATGGATATTATTATTCTGCTCCAGATCAGGTCCCCACAGAGACAGTACCGCCACAGGTACAGTTGCCCCTGGAGAGTAGGAATAGGAAGGGCGGACGGAAGGCCGTTGAAATTGGTTGTGATGTTATTGAAATAAAGCAGGAGGAGTTGATGGGCAACAAACCCAGACAGGATCAAGTTAATTTGACAGGAATTGCCTTTGGACCCTCCTATAAGGTTTCTTTTTCTTTTCTTTTCGCTCCTTTTATATTTCACATCCTTTGTTATTTGAATTTTTGTTTTGCATTACCTGTGCATCATCATGCTTTATGTTTCAGAAGCTTGCATCTTTCTTACTACATTTTCAAATGGTTTCAGCCCGTTTCGGCTGCAAAAGACAAGCCTTCAAAGCTGCACAAGAGAAAACATCAAATTGGATCACTGTACTATGATTTAAAGCAAAAGGAGATTGAACTTATTGAGAGGCGTTCTAGAGGTCAACTCACTAAAGCAGAAACACAGGCTAAGTATGGGTGGTGAAGCAATGAAGGCGATTCATTGGATTGGGATGTTAATGTAACACATTGTACATTGGAAGTATCTCTCACATTATTCGTTACAATTGTAACATGTTTTTAGCAGTGTAAGAATTCCATTTGAAACTCAAGAGTTGTCAATTTTTACATATTTTCTCTTTTGATTTTGTTGCGTGCTAATCATTAAAATTCTTTAGATAGAACCTTAAAGTCACTGAAAAACTAAACGATAGGAAATGCCAACTCTGTATCTATTTCAGACATGACAACTGAATTTTTTATCAATCCATCTATTGCCTACTTCAATTAGTTTGAAAACTTCAATCATTTCATCATTTGTATTTTTTTGTTCTGAGTGGCAAATGCATAGAATTTGACTCAATTGCACCTTCTCAAGAGGTCTATCTGAATCCAATACACATTAATAGTTCGCATTGATGGACCTTTTAATGGTTGGCCCTACCAATCTATCTGGGTTTTGTTCTTGGAGGGTAATCAATGTCAGCTAAAAGTTATTAATATCTATGTGTATAGGCTGTTATTGGATAGAAAAATGGAGAACAAGCTTTGAATTAGAAGTTTAGATTCACCGGAGACATTTTTCTCAACATTCATAACAGGTTTCAAAATTTATTTCATTGAAAAATTGGTTGTGAGCTATTTACAGATCAAATGGGCACCACAGCCCAAGGTTGTATAACTTGAATACAAATATTTTGTGAACATATTTAAATATCTTTCAATCACAATTCTTCTTCATACTAACACAGGTGATAGCAATTGGTGAAAACTTTGTGCCTAGGGGTGCAACGGCTAATTTTATTGGCTAAATGATGGTGCAATTTTGGGGCAGATTCCTGTCCCAAAGATAGTTAGGTCAGTGAAAAAGCCTGCCGAAAGGTCAGAAAGTATTGCTTTTGCATTGGATGGTCCAAACAATGTTCAATGGAAGAAGCAATACTTCTTCTTCACTGAGACCCAATTCATTAAATCCACAATGAATCCTATACAGGAGGGCTTGCATTAAAACAAAACACAGGCAACCTAATGCTTGAGCAACAAACCTACTTGGGACTTGAACTTGTAATAAACAGAACTCTAAAAATCACATGAGCAGGAAACATCATGAGTATGAGCACTGCATGCTTTCAAACTGGAGCTCACTAGGATAAGAGTGAGAAACATTTTATGGAGATTGCAGATTGGAATCTAAATAATCATTCTGCCCTCTCACAAGCAGCTTTTTATTTATTCTCTGGTATTTCCTCTCCCATAGTCCCTAAATAAGCACCGATTATCTTTGCAACCATGGAATCCTTACTGCAAATGCAAGTCTTAGAAACCCTTTTAGATGCTTCAGTCACTATTTTTGTCTTTCCTCCTAGTCGAACCACCTTGCTTGACATGAGAAACAATAGATGGAAACATAAAGAGCACATGACTGTTGGATGTTAACACTGAACCAACAAAACCGTTTTTTTGTAGAGAAATCCCAAGGTGTAGACAAAGGAAATATCTTGGAGAAATGAATTTTAAAAACCAAGAGCCATATGTAATCTTTTTTCATTGAGGATATCTATGTAAATCTGATAAATAAAAAGTAGCAAAGGTTAACAGAGCTCTAAGAATAATTGCGGAGGTCTATTTAATATTGCACTCATGTTTGAGTAATAGGAAGGGCGATTAGAGGACAATTCCACATGGCATATGGCTAGTCAGCTAGTCAGCAGAAGCATAGGTAGAAGGTGAAGGTGCTATATAAACTCCATATCATGTCCTACTGTGTAGACTGGACCAACAAAACCTTTTTTTGGTAGAGAAAATCCCAAGGTGTAGATAGAGTAAAAATCTTGGAGAAATGATTTTTTTAAACTGAAGGTCATATGTAAGCTTTTGTCATTGAGAATATCTATGCAAATCTGATAAATAAAAGGTAGCAAAGGTTAACAGAGCTCTAAGAATAATTTCTGAGGTCTATTTATCATTGCACTCATGTTTGAGTAATAGGAATGGTGATTAGAGGACAATTCCACGTGGCATATGACTTTTCAGCTTTTTAGCAGAAGGATAGGTAGAAGGTGAAGGAGCTATAGAAACTCCATATGATGTCCTAATGAGCAGAAACTCTAAAAGGTGTAACTCACAAAGATTGGAAGGAGAGCACTTGGGCAGCTGCCATTTATAATTCCATCATATGATCTCTAAAAGCATGGGAATAGGAAAATGACATTTCACCATAACCTGGTCATATGAATTGCAAATTAGTGGACATTCTACCTGTAGTGTGACATATCCTCGTGTCCAAACAAAAATTCAAGATAAATGAATTCCAAATAACTGGCTGAAAGGGTGAAATAAAGTCTTTCACTTGGGCTAATGAAGTCCAAATTACTGTCCAAAAGGGTAAAATAAGGTCTTCCTTGGCTTGGGCAAATTAAATCCATATGACTTGAAATTGTAAATACAGCATGATTGCACATAATGCCCCTGTGCACACTGAAAATCAGGCCCAGATTCATTTATTTGATATTCTAAATCTTGGAGAAATGGACCAGGTCTGTGATCTTAAAGAAAACCCAAGGAAAATGGAGGGTTTGAAGCCCAACCAACATATCTTTATTGGGAAAAATTGAAAAAGAGAAAAAGAATACCGTTAAAGGTCTGCTCTATAGCTGTCTAGCAGAACTTCAAAAAGAATGCACATAGATTCAGGGAAAGAACAGTATCTTCCATAGACAAGGAATTGCAATGCTTGTGATGCAACAAAAGAGAGTCAGAGCTTTGTATTTATCTGTAATTGGCAGATTGAATGAGAAAGCAGACTTTTAATGCAGAGTTTTTGGCCCAAGTGGGATCCCCTATTGTAAAATGTGTCATGTTTTTCACTCTAACAAGTATGACAATTTGATTTTAGGCATAGTTCTGAATTCACTTCAGCCAATATAAGTAAATTCAATACTCTTGACAGTAATTTGGACATCAAGAGTTTTTGTTCTAGTACACTGAGCATGTGCTTTAGCATATGTGAATTACAAATGATAGGAAGGACATAGGTTGCAGCCTTGACTGCAATATACATCAAATTTTAGCCTTACATACATTGGGTGCGAATAATCTGCATTGGATTAGCACCAACATAAATCTTAAACATCTTAAATACTTGAAAAATATTGACTTTTCATATGTTTGTTTCTATGGTTTATAAAATGAAACGAGGATAGCATAAAAATAAATCCAGTCAACAAAAGAAAAAGGCTGTTTTATAAACGCTTGTATGAGCTTTGGGGAAGATTTTGAAGAATTTTGTCTTACAGGTTTTTTTCAAGAGCACTTGTATCAGCTTTGGGGAAGATTTTGAAGAATTTTGTCTTACTAGTTAGCCCTTCTATATATAATTTCTTGACCAAATGCAGCTCTTATGGCTTTTGAGACTTTAGGCCTGAGTTTGTGACCATACCTTTTCATGAAAGTTATATGTTAATGACATATACTGTTTGATATTTCATTTTAAAAGTACTATGATATTATCTTAATCTTATGTCGTTGGATTGAAGAGAATCTCTGAGAAAATGCATATGGATTTTGATGGCCAAGATTGTCATTTTCTGGAGTTTTTGTGAGCATACAATTCAGAAATGATGTCCATGTACACATACAAAAGCTTGGATATATCACTCGTTTCTAAGCCGAAGTTTCTTATTCTAAGTTCAGTAGGTATATATGGTGTGTCATATGCCTTATGCTTGTGTGTGTGGGCAGAATTTTGTGGCCGCATTTTCCAGCAAATGGGATTTAACTAATGCTTTTATAAGTCTAATCAGAACATAGAAGAATATGTAAATAGCAAAAGAAAATTTTGACCAATCCTTCTATGTCTTCAACTAATCTTGAAGTATGATCCATTGCATGTTTGTATATTTTTTCTTATGAGTTGTGTATGATCATATTGTATATACATTATCAACACAGTATGTGAGTGGCTACGGTTAGAATTTGAGTTACACCTGTCCAAGGGAATGTTAATTGTCAATATTGAAGGACTTTTTAGGGTGTGGTGGCACCTATGTAAATCAGAAAATGGTTAACTCTATCAATTTATCTTGGTTTCGTTCTTGAAGGGCAATTGATATCTTTTCACTTTTGGTCTAGGTTGTTAGGGGAGAGAAGACTATAGAACAATCTTTGGGTTGAATTTTAAACTGGCCAAAGACATTTTTCTCATAATTCACAATAAGTTTGAATTGTCATTTCATTAGAAAACTGGATGTGAGATATTTTCAG
Organism: Sequoia sempervirens; assembly: GCA_007258455.2. Lineage (NCBI taxonomy): Eukaryota > Viridiplantae > Streptophyta > Pinopsida > Cupressales > Cupressaceae > Sequoia > Sequoia sempervirens. Next base: position 36,709 of record VDFB02057536.1, read on the forward strand.
ATCAAATGGGAATATCATTGCAAAGGACTCATACCTTGAATGATATTTTTTGGAAGCATTGAATCTCTCTAAATCATACCCTCTTGTTTGCAATAGCACACACCATAGCAATTGGTGAAAACATTGCGCTCAGGGGTTGAACAGCTAATTTTATTTACAAAATGATGGGTCAATTCTATGGCAGATTCCTCTTCCAAAGATATTTAGGTAAGTGCAAAAACCTGCAAAATGGCACAAACTATGGCTCTGGCAATGGACAGTCAAGACCGTTAAGTGAGGAGACCTAAAATACTTGTATGACACTAAGACCCAATTATACAGAATAGTCAAAACCATAGTGAATCCATCAGATGGTTTGCATCACAACAAAACAAAGACAAACTATTACCTGAGAAATAATTCTTCTGGGGACTTGGACTTGCTGTAAACAAAACTCTAAAATGACATCAACAGGAAACATCATGAATCTGAGCAATACACACTTTTAAACTGGAGCACACTTCAAGAAGAGTGAGCAGCATATTATGGAGATAGCAGATTGGAATTTAAATTTATTATGCTGCCCGACCACCATCAGTATTGTCTTTATTCAGGGGCTTTTCTTTTACCCCATTTACCCTGAACAAGCACCAATTGTCTTTGCAACCATGGAATCCTTGCTGCAAATTCAACTCTTAGAAACCATTTCATATGCTTCGACCATGTTTTGGTTTTTCTTCTGAATCTTGCTATTCTGCATGACATGAGAAACCACAGGGCACATATCTGAATGCAAACATTGTACCAACAAAACCTATGATAGAGAAAATCCCAAGTGAAGTCAAAGGAAATATCTTGGATGAAAGAATTTTAAAAACCAAGAACTATTTCGGGTCTTCAGTTTTTTAGAATATCTAGTCAAACCTGATTAATTTTTTTTTGACATACATTGAAGAATACGAGGCCATGTTGTCATGTCCCTGATGGGCCCTAGGCCCTATTTTCAAATGGGAGCAGGGAAGTAGTGTTTTTTAACACTAAATCTGAATTTAATATATATTTAAAATAATATTAAATATTATAATAATAATAATTTTTAAATAATAATAAATAATTCAAATTTGTCCTGGCCTACCCATTTGGGAAGGCACATATGCTGGTATATATGTTTGCAAGTTTTGTTTTGAAAGATCATCACGGATGGACGAATTGCTTTATTGATCTGCTAGAGATGAAAACCTCTATTGACCTGCACCTAGGTAAGACGAAAACCTTACCTGGCATCTGTGATTCATGCTTACACTTGCCAAGTATTCTGTTCATTGATTTAACTCCTTTCGTGCCAGTTCAGATTGATCTTAGAGGCGATTACAAGGAGGAAGTAGCGATTGTGGCGTAGGGGTGGAGCCTCTAGTTCGCGCCATGCCAGAGATTATAGTCAGGGTCTCAAGCGCTGCTTGGTATCCTTCGGACAGCCCGACCAACGAAAGCCTTAGGTGCATGAAGGGAAACTTACAGGTTCAGCACCTAAAGAAGGCGACATTGTAAGGGCGCTGAACTAACAAGTCAAATCGCCATCATTGAACTTACCTGACGCTCAGACCAGTCCCGAGAAACGGTGTATCTTCCAGCCATAAGTTTGTGATGCTTGCCAATCGACTATACCACTGACAGTGAGTTATTCTATATGTGTAATCCTGTGCGTGACATATTATTTGCATTGTTGCATCAATCTATTATTGGCAATTGAGCCCATTCATAGTATTATTCTGTTCATCAGTTCCCAAACTGCTCGGACTAATATCAATTCAGTGGTATTGAATTTTTATTTGGGTTACACTCAGAATTGGTTGTATAACACCTTATGCCATTTCTCTATTGTGCTACATGAAATCTGGATTCAGTCTTTCCGTTATCTTCTGTGCTCAGTCATACTGCTGCGAATTTATGTTGTTTGATTTCACCCAGATCTGAGCATTAATTGTCAGTATTATTTATCAGTATTCCTTATGAAATCTATCATTACTATTGTGAATCTATTCATCTATTTGGTATAAGATCTGAGCGCAAAAGTCAATTTCTGTTATCATTTATTTTATGTGTGGAATTAGCGCTGGGCATTTACATTGGTATCAGAGCAGCAATTCTACCAGCCTGTTGGGTAAATTTGTTGCATGCAGTACAGTCAAAGAGATCTAAGAGCCCTAGAAAGGAAAAGGAAGAAAATTGAGGCAGCCACTCAAAGACGCGACAGTGGAATAGGAGGCAGAGGTAAGAATAGAATGACTGATCAGTTTGATGAAATAAAGGCGCTCTTGCAAAGGCAAGAACAGATGAATCAAATGCTGATGCAGATGATGCAAAACTTAACCAATGCAGGCATTAACAACAGATCTATGACAAACAATGCCAAAGAGAGCAACTCAAAACAAAACTCTAAGTGGATCAGCTTTTAGACCCTTTCAGCCCACTTTCTTGCCTAGGGTGGAGATACCACAAGAAGGAGGGAAAAATCAGGCTGAAAATGATTTTGTTAATGTGATAGAGGAGTATATGAGGCTAGATCCCATCACTAGAAGGGAGATTTCCCTTGAACAGTATTGTAATGCCAGACCAAGGAATGGATCTAGGAATTAGGGAAGGCAAACTATGTAGTGATTCAATAGAGACCTCCAAACCAAAATAAGTAATTTGTCACTGCCTACATTTGATGGTTCTGGAAATGTTACTGTATGAGCGTGGGTTCAAAAATTAGATACATACTTCTCACTTAGCCCTATGACCAAAGATGAAGCAATCAAGTTTGCCATTCTTCATTTGGAGGGTGTGGCTCACGAATGGTGGCATTATGGCATCGTGACACAAGGGTTTAATCTTGTTGCTACATATGTTGATTTCACACAAAAGCTCATAGAAAGATTCAATAGAAGAGATCCGAGGTATATTTTATGGAGTTGACACGGCTAAGGCAACATTGGATAGTGGAAGACTATGTCACAAAATTTCAAAGACTTGCTATCATGGTTCTAGATGTGACAGATAGGAGACTTATGTTCTTGTTCATTGAGGGTTTGTCAGAGTCATTCCGTGGGCTAATGAGGGCTTTTGAGCCAATGTCCTTGGAGGATGCTATCTGAAGGGCTTTAAGCCTAGAAGACTCCATCGTGAAGAATAAACCAAGTTCCAAGAATGCACCAATAGGGCAGCAAAAGAAGCCATTTCACAAGATTGTTCCTCAATCGAAGAACCTACCTACAAAGCCTAGTAGGATGGATGAGTCTAAGAATGAGCTCTGAAGGAAAAAGTCAGGTTTTAATTGTAGGGAGCCTTGGGTACTAGGTCACAGGTGTTTGGGGAAAGGACAAATCCACTATATTGAGGTAGTTTTTGATGATGATGCTGAGGATGGAGAAGGTGAGCCCGATGGTTTTACTAATGAGGATGAGCACAAGGAGGTGATAGAGGGAGAACATTCAGGTGGCACTGTTGTAGCACTTTCAGGAGCACCAAGATATCACTCTTTTCGTGTTAGAGGAGTCCTACAAGAGAAAAAGGTGACAGTACTAATAGATAGTGGAGCCACCCATAATTTCATTGATGAAAGGCTAGTGGCTAAGATGGGTCTAAGGATTGAAGACTCTAAAGGATTCAATGTAACAGTTGCAGATGGATATACCATTCCATGCACCTGCTGGATTCAATAGTTGGAGTTGACCCTAGGAGGACACAAGATGCGGGATGATTTCTACATAGTTGGCATTGGTGAGACAAATGTGGTTTTGGGAGTGCAATGGTTACACTTGCTTGGAGAGTACACACAAAAATATCAAACCATGGATTTGAAGTTCAAATCTAATTGGAGGGAGGTCGTCCTTTGAGGCCTATCTGAGGGAGGCCCTATGGTAGTTTCAGCCAAGAGGATGGAGAGGTCTTTCCATAGGGATGAAGTGGTTTGGGCAGCTGAGTGTTTGATCACAAATACTAGTCCACCGAAGGAGGGCAAATCCTACCCAATTGACATCCAATCCATCTTAGACAAGCAATGCAAGGTGTTTAATGACATTCCTTCCCGATTACCACTTCATAGAGGGTTTCAACACGTGATTGAGCTTGAGCATCCTAGGATGTATAAGGAAGAGATTGAGAAGGCAATCAAGGAGTTGTTGGACATGGGGCACATCTGTCCGAGTTCTAGCCCTTTTGCTTCATCTGTGGTATTGGTCAAGAAAAAGGACGAGGCATTGAAGGTGTGCATCAACTATAGAGTTCTCAATAAGAAGACAATCAAAAATTGCTATCCCATTCCCAGGATCGACGAGTTGATAGATGAGCTTCATGGTGTAGTATACTTCTCTAAGATTGACTTGCGTTCGGGGTATCATCAAATAAGTGTGAGAGAGGAGGATGTGCACAATACAGCTTTCAAGTGTCACTATTTGCACTATGAGTTCTTGGTCATGCCATTTGGGTTGACCAATGCCCCTACTACCTTCCAGTCATGTTTGAACTAGGTATTCATTCTACAATTGAGGAAATTTGTTTTGGTATTCTTTGATGACATCTTGATCTATAGTAGGACATGGAAGGATCACTTGAAGCATATAGATGAGGTGCTTGGCATACTTGAGCAACATTCCCTCTACGCCAAGGTATCAAAATGTGAGTTTGGTTTGACTGAAATTTTATATTTGGGGCATAAGATTAGTGCTCAAGGGGTTAGTGTTGATGAGGAGAAGATCAAGGCAATCCAGGATTGGCCTAGACCAAGGAACTTGTCTCAATTGAGAGGATTTGTGGGCTTATGCTGCTACTATAGGAGGTTTGTGAAAGGGTTTTCACAACTTGCAGCTCCATTGACCAATTTGACGAAGAAGGGGGCATTCTTTTGGAGCCCTATAGTGCAGCTAGCTTTTGATAAGCTTAAGGAGGTAATGAGTTCATTTCCTGTTTTGGCTATTCCGGATTTCTCACTTCCTTTTGTACTTGAGTGTGATGGTTTAGGAGAGGGTATTGGAGCGGTTTTGATGAAAAATAGACTTCCTATAGCATATGAGAGTAGGAAGCTCAAGGATTCAGAGAGGGGCTTCTTTATTTATGACAAAGAGATGCTAGCTATCATGCATGCACTTGCCAAATTTAAACAATACTTGGTATGTGGGAAGTTTGTGGTCAAAATGGATCATAACAGCCTCAAATTCTTTCTCAATCAGCATAATCTGAATGATAGGCAACAAAAATGGATAAGAAAACTTCAAGCCTATGATTTTGATATTGAGCATGTGAAGGGAAAAATCAATGTGGTGGCTGATGCACTCTCTAGGAAGCCTTATTTATGTTCTATTTCTGATATATCTGTTGATTGGAAGGCTGCCATAATAACTGAATATGTCGAAGACTCCTTTGCTACTAACACTTTAGATGGGAATTTGCATGATGATAGATACAAGGTGGTTGAAGACATCATCTTTTACAAAGATCGTGTGTATCTTGTACCAAAATCTAAGGTAAAGGAGAGAATTATGAGAGCTTGTTATGACACACCTCTTGCTGGTCATCCGGGTTTCTACAAGACATACAAACAACTGAGAGAGTGTTTTCATGGAAGGGACTAAAGAATGATGTATTGCAGCATGTTAGGGAGTGTTTGGTGTGCCAACAAAACAAGTCCGAGCATGTCTTTCCAGTTGGTTTGTTGCAGCCCTTATTCATCACAAATCAGAAATGGGAAAGTATCTCTATGGACTTCATTATTGGGCTACCCAAGGTACAAGGTAAGGATTGTATTTATGTGGTGGTTGATAGGCTTACAAAGTATGCTCATAGATTATAAGGCGCCTCAAGTTGCTGATTTGTTTTTTAGAGAGATATTTAGACTTCATGGGTTGCCCAAGAACATTGTGAGTGATAGGGACAATAGGTTTATCAACTTGTTTTGGCAAGAGCTCTTTCGTTTGACTCACATAGAGTTGACTTCAAGCACTAGCTACCATCCACAAACAAATGGGCAAATTGAAATTGTGAATAAATGGATTGAAGGCTCCTTGAGTAACTATGTTACAACGTGTTAGTTTTAGGACCAGATTTATTAGAAAGCAGAGATACAAAACACACAGATCAAGAATACATCATTTTACCCTGGGAAAACCCTCCTACTCGAGGGAGAAAAACCCAACAAAAATATATCTCTTATATATATACATCAGATGAATAAGAGCAAAAATCTGCTTTACAATCAGACCCTTCTCAAGGGCAAACTTGATACAATAAATGATGAGGATCTCTTCTTAATGCAACTGAGTATAAAAACTGCTTGCAATCTGATCTGCTTCTCAAGGATTTCCATCTGTTGTTGGAAGATCGAACTGCTTCTTGAAGGTGCGAATGAAGATGAGAATGAATTGATAATAGGATGAAATAACATCACCTTGAATATATACCAGCCTAGGAAACCCTTCATCTAGGTTGGCCTTTTTGATAAATAGCAAATATGAAATATGATTTTGTAATAAGGCCGACCCTTAATAATCATTTATTATATTAACTTAGGAGAAAATATCTCCCTAAGCTACAAACACTAACACAGGGTAGCAAACAACTTGGATTAAGTGGTTACATTTGAGGGAGTTTTGCTACAACACCACACATCACATATCTATATATATGCACCTTTCAGGGCTCTCTACGGTTATGATGCTACTTCATTGATGGATTTATCCTTACTGATAGTAGGGTCCCTCGAGCAAGGGATGTGATGCACAAACTGTGGATATCTTGAATGCTCTCAAGGAGAACTTATAGCGTGCTCAAAACTAGCAAAAGATGTATGCAGATTGACACAAAATAGAGAGAGTTTTTGAAGTTGGCGATATGGTTTACTTGAGGTTGTAGCCATATAGACAGCCTACCTTCAAGGGGAATGCTGTAGAAAAGCTGAAACCAAGGTTTTATGGACCCTATTGGATTGTAAGGAAGATTGGAGAGGTTGCATACGAACTGGAGTTGCCACAGGACAACATAATTCACAACATCTTTCATGTGTCGTGCCTCAAAAGGGCAATTGGACAGTAGGTCACACCTTCAATAGAGCTGCCCCCTCTTGATGATGAAGGCAAATTGATACTTGAACCCGAAATGGTCTTAGATGTGAGGGAGAAAAGGTTGAGGAACAAGGTAATTCCGGAATACTTGGTGAAATGGAAGAATCTACCCGTTGAAGAAGCAACGTGGGAAGGAGTGGAGATCTT
>VDFB02057536.1:45332-59767 GCA_007258455.2 Sequoia sempervirens
GTCTCTGGCTTGTGCCATGCTAGAGATTACAGTTGGGGTCTCAAGCGCAGCTCGGCATCCTTTAGACAGCCCGATCAGCAAAAGCCTCAGGCACGTGAAGAGAGACTTACGGGTTCAACACCTAAAGAAGGCAACACTGTAAGGGTGCCACATTACCAAGTCAAATCGCCATCATTGAACTTACCCGGTTCTCAGACCAGTCCTGAGCATCATTCATATCTACCGGAACTGTTCGCCACATTCCCGTGAGGCGTTATTGTTCAGAACTTTTCCGGCTATAAACGGTGTATCTTCCAGCTAGAAGTTTGTGATGCTTGCCGATCGACTATACCACTGACAGTGAGTTATTCTATATGTGTAATCCTGTGCGTGACATATTATTTACATTGTTGCATCGATCTATTATTGGCAATTGAGCCTGTTTATAGTATTATTCTGTTCATCAGTTCCCAAACTGCCGGTACTAATATCAATTCAGTGGTATTGAATTTTGTTTGGGTTACTCAGAATTGGTTGTATAACACCTTATGCTGTTTATCTATTGTGCTACATGAAATCCGGATTCAGTCTTTCCATTATCTTCTGTGCTCAGTCATACTGCTGCGAATTTATGTTGTTTGATTTCACCCAGATCGGAGCATTAATTGTCAGTATTATTTATCAGTAATCCTTATGAAATCTATCATTACTGTTGTCAATCTATTGATCTGTTTGGTATAAGATCTGAGTGCAAAAATCAATTTCTGTTATCATTTATTTTATGCGTGGAATTAGTGCTGGGTGTTTACGCATGTTATCACTGCACTCATATTTGAGTAAGTGCCCAGTTGTCTAGTTGGCATAAGCATAAGAAAAAGGTGTAGGAGACATAAAACCTTCATATGGCGCCCAAATGAGCTGTAAATATGATAGGGTTTTCCTCACAAAGCTTTCAAGATGCACATGGAGGCAGCTTCAGATTAAAATTCCATTGTATGACCTCAGAAAAGGCATGGAAATGGTAGACAAACATTTCACCATAACTTGGTTTTGTGAAGTTCAAATTAGCTGAAAATATAAGTATAGTATGGCAACACGCATGCCCATGTGTACACAAAAATTAAGCTGAAATGAAGCCCAAATTGTTGATGTTATTACAGCGTCGGGATTCTCTTCCAGCCTGATCTCCTTGCATTTGAAGAATAAATTAAATAATAGCCATAGGCTATTTAATTTATAATGACATCGATTAATGAGGAGGCACCTCATTTGGAATATTATTTAATATTTAATTAAATGTCTTGGAGCCGACTTATATCTTCTGCCACCTCTTGGAGTCACATTAATTCTTTTGAAGGCCGACATGATGTTTCAAGGAGACCCGATTCTTGTAGAAGGCCGACATGAAGAGATGTGTCCTTTCCATCTCACTTGTATATATATTGAAGTTGATCATTTGTCTTTACATATTCATTCATTCATTAGTTCGAGTTTCTCAAGCAAGTGCGATTTCTATAAGAGCAGATTATAGACTGAAAGAAGGCGGAGTTTATCTCCAAGAGAGTTCGATATTATCAGCAGCAAGGTGTCTCATACTATTCTGTGTGTTTGCATCAGTTGTGGTGCTGTTGATTGGCCTCATATTCGGCCTCATTGTAAAAGTGATCATTGTTGATATTCAATATATAAGCGATATATTGTTGCTGGGTTTTTCTCAAGTGGAGGGTTTTCCCAGGGTATATGCAGTGTTTATGTGTGTTTTTGAATTAAAATCTGAGTTTTATATCTGATCATAAAAAAACTAACACAAATGACTGCCTAAACGGGTAAAATTTAGTCTGCCTTTCCTGGGAAAATTGAAGTTTAAACGACTTGAAATTGTAACTAGAACATGATCACTTATATGTACCCATGCCCATGGATATTCTAAAACTTGGATAAATGAATCAGGCCCAAGATCATGCAAAAACGAAAAATGAATGGTTGGAATCCCAACAAACATATCTTTTTGGCAAGAAGAACAGGGCACTGATAAGGGCCTGTTCCATAGCTGACTGGTACTAGACAATTGATAAGATTGAGAAAAGGTTTATGGAAAGAAGAACATCTTCCATAGATGAGATATTGTCATGCAGCATGCTTGTGATGCAACCATATTTCCTTGGAGTTTCAAAATGGGATAAGTTTTAGGGATGGAGGGACCGAGGACCTTTATTTTGGGACAATGGGGGAATAGTAGTTGGCAGGGTTTTGGAGGAAGATACACTATATGGGTTGAGGGGTAGCATGCCTTTGAGACCACAGGGACCTTCATGGCAGACACCATTTTCATAATTTTATCACCATGTTTTCTCCAAAACCATTTCTTTTCAATTTCTAACCAAATCTTCATTCTTTAGAGAACTAACAATTAAGCTAAAGAATTTTACTGGTCTAGATGATGACGATTATGCAGTTTTTATAGCTTTTTTTGGGTATTTAAGGTGTGGGTGGGTCCCATTAAACTATTAGGGTTAGGGTTTTTGGCTCAAGGTTTTTTAAAAATGCCTAGTTTTCTAAAAAAATTGCTTTTTTCAGCTGTTTGATGCAAGGGATGGCTGAGCATTTTTGGTGCTTTTAAGGGATGCTGACAAGTCCCCTAAGGTCCCTGGGGATGTTCCAGTGTTCCCTTTAAGTTTCCAAATCAAGGAGACAACTTAGAAATGTCCTTTCTCTAAGGGAAAAGTCTTGGAGACATCCCCTGTCTATTGGTGGTGGCGGCAACATGGTGGGAGGATGTTTCCTGGAGCCCCTGCACCTTAGGAACGTCCCTGTCCCAAAAACAGCATCTCCATAGAACACTGGATGCAACAAAAGATAGCTAGAACTTTGTATCTATATGTAACCCTGCAAATTGATGAAGGAAGCAGACTTTTGATGCTAGAGTTTTCACCCCAAGTGGCTTTCACTAGTGCATGTGTGTCACACTTTTCTCTCCATTTTGTATATGGATTTGATTGTAACTTGCAAGAATATTAATTCATAGCAGCAAATGTAAGTGAATTCAGTATTGCAACACACTAATTTGTATACGAAGACTGTTGTTTCTTGTAATGTGGTGTTGTGCAAGACACCAACCGAATTTTATCGTTAGTATAGTTCATGTGTGCTCATTCCTGTTCATAGTTCCCTTTAGAATGTAAAATTTTGGTTACCTTCAGTCAATGGTCATTTGATGTTTTGGTCTCACTGTGTATAACTGTTCCAATCAATTTTGTTGAAAAGGGTGATAGCATAAAAGCTTGGCCAATAAAAGACAACTTTCTCGTAGGTATGGAAAGCCTTGGGTATGTTCTACCATGTTTCAGTGATATTTTGAGAAGTTCCACAAGTTTTTATTAATGGAAGATTGTAGCCAGAATGTTTTTTGGGAATACTGGGCAGGTTGCAAGAAAATGCCAGGTTGAATACAAATATTTCTTGGGATGGGTGCAACTTTACTAAAGGCTTGATGAAGCATTGAAATAGTTGTTCGGATAATAGCAAGTTTCAATATTCATATGGATGCATAGATCAGGCTGCTGCAATTTGTATGTTTCTCACAATCTTTCTGAGAATGAAGTGTTCTATGTTTGGTGATTTCTGCAAAGAAGATGAATTAAGTTCAGCTGATCTCATAGGCACATCTTAAACACCTACTGCAGGATAAGTTTGAGGGGCAACAGTCACAATTTTTATTTAATAAAGAAAATAGAGACAAATATGCTTTAAAGATTGACACATTTTGCAAGGGTTCGGCTAAAAACTCTAATCAGAACCATCAATCTAGTGATTACCTCTTTCGTGTTTTATGGAAACTCAAAAGCTTCAAAAAGAGAGTGCCTTGATTTATTCTTTACCGAAAAGCTTAGTTAATACATGACAAATCTCCACTTTTTTTTAATCTTTTTCAATGTTTTGTTGAAAATTTAAGCCTTTAAATATTCAAAGCTTTCTTCCAACCATTCAGTTGATTATAATCCAACGGTCATTTCTTTTTGTATTTAAATGATCTTAGATGATAGAATCAGATAACACTGACTGTCCAATCAAAGCTTGATCGACGGTTGGCGCTTTCCATTTCCAAAAAATTCCAAAGCTTCAAAATGACAGCGCTGACCGATTGATCAAAACCTAAATCAACAGTTGATGCTCACTCATTTGCAAGCAATTCAAAAGCTTCGTAGCAGCAATTCCGAAACTCAATTCTTATAAAGATTTATGACTTAGATTTAATCTTGCTTTGAAGCTTCAATTGATCCTCAAGCTGAATCTTAGCTGTTCAGTCTATGTTTCAAAAATCTTTATGAAATTGAAGTCTTTCCTAACCGTCAGATCTCCTCACGGTCATTGCCAATGTCCTTAATTTCTGACATTTCAACCTGACAGCACTCACTGTCCAATCGAAAGCTCATTCTATGAGCCACGCTTACCCTTGCTTTTCACCCAGCTTTTCACCTTAAAAAGGTTTTCCCACCTTCCAAATTAAAACCAAATTATACTCCCAATAATGCCACACTCTTCCGAAGTCTGCAAAGTAGACTCATCATAAAATCTGAACGCTTCAATTAAAGATTAAAACAACATACATCAGCCATCAAAGCTCTAATGCCAGGCAAACCAAATTAGACCTTGAGAAATATTTTTCAAGGCTTTCCACTGTTGTTTGTAAAATTAGCTCTAACGTCAAATCTAACCGTGTTTGACCTTGAAAAATGTTTTACGAGAAAGGCTCTCTACAGTCGATTGAAAATTTGGCTTTAATGTCAAGTCTAACCAGATAATATCTTGAGAATATTTTTCAAAAAGTGCCCTCTACTGTCGGTTGAAAAATTGGACCGAACAGCTTGAGAGAAAGGGGCACGCCTTAGAGAGAGGGGGGGCCTCCTTTGTCGCTTGAAAAAATAGCCCAAACTGCCCGAGATTTCTCTTAAATCCTTCAGCTTTTAATTAACCTCCTTGGACATGTAATTCAGGCAGCAGGAATTTCTTATAAAAACTTTAGGTTATTAAATTAAATCAAGAACATGCAATGCACTCGTATCATACAGCAGGGATTTCTTTTGAAATAAAGTGAGGGTTTATTTTAAAACCATCAGCTTTGAGAGGGAGATTCTGCAGGGATTTCTTTAAAAACCCTTAATTTTTAAATAAAATCAAGAACTTGCAACACACTCGTATCATGCAGCAAGGATTTCTTATAAAACCTTAAGTTTTTTAATGTTAGGAATTCAAAGTAAATAGAAATTTCATTTCAGATGAAATAAAATGAGAAAATATATTATGTGCGATTGAGATATTACATTCTTTTTTACGTTGGTTTATATAATCCATTTCTCACGAGAAACTACCTAAGTCACTGTATAGGAAAGTAACTCCCGATAAAGGTTAGGTTAAAACATAAAGATTAAACTAACAACATTAAACCTAAAGGGGTCTCTCATAAATAAGATGCATGTCCTATTCAAAAATTATATTATTATTTTAAATTATATAGAAGGAAAAACTTATTTGATCACAAGATCCAATAAACTCCCCTTGATCCAAAGGGGTCTAGAAGATGATCTAGAGCATGTGATTGTGAAGTCGTGGGTCTAAAAGATGATCTAGAGCATGTGATTGTGAAGTCATTCAATAGTTTTTGTTGCACCTGCAAATTGTTTTGGGCTATCCCAAATTAAATTCTAAGTAATTTAATTCCATTGTACTTTTTGTTTTGGAGTATGCTTCATATTCTACTAGCATAGTGTTACACCAAGGTCAATGGCCCAATATGCAACACAAATGCAACACAATCACTAGTAGAACGGATGTTATTTTCTTAATTACTTAAATAAAACCATCCTAACAACCTTGCACAAACCTACAACTCTTCACATGCTCTTACCATATTTAGCAATTGTAGTATATACATGCAAACTCAAGTGGAATCTAAAAGAATGCACTCTAACTTGTAAGTTGAATAAAAGTAAGAACATTAACAAAAAAAACCAAGGAACCACAATACAGTAGCTTAACCTATATAAACCTAATTTGGGAAGGAAACTCCAACAATGAATCTATCAAAGTGAAATTTTGCAAGTATCAATCCCTCAATTCAAATAATCGATGTTATATTAAACAAAGGAACGAAAGTTCCTTATATAGATTTACAAAGACGTTTTTAAAAAGAAACAAACGTTAACAAAAGATGAAATTAGAAACTATCCTAAACTAAGTAAGTACGACTAGATGACCATTAACTAAACAAATAGAAAAATATTATACTAATACCCTCCCTTAATGGTCATGGTTCTAACTACCTAGAGAAATAATAGAGAAGGTTGCCCCTTTCTCACAATGCCTTTGCAACAAAAGACAAGAGCTTGCCCCTGGCTTTGCCACTTGAGATGAGTGTGCCACCAACCCTCCCATAATTTGCATAACTTTTGGAAATGACCAAAAATGATCACAAAACGTTCAACCTAATGTTTGGATAACAGAGTTGTCCCACCCTATAGCTAGAGACACATCGAGAACAATTGCCATGATTTTCAGGATAAATCGACAAACCCTCCAAACTTTTACAAATGAGCACGACACCCCAGAACAAATTGCAAAAAGTCGGGATTTTTGAGAAAAAAATTGCCAAACCCAAGATTACAAATCATTGTTTTTTTCGAAAAAAAAAGGGTAAAAACCCACAAAAGAATCCCATGCAACTTTGCGAATTACAGAACCCAGTAACGATTTTTGAGGATAAAATCAAAAAAACCAAACAAGTAGCTGGCACAAAATCTGAAACACAAATCAACATACAAAACATCGTTTTTAAGAAAAAAAGATAAAACTTTTCCAGAAACCAAAGGGCCCTCCTGAACTGCAAAAACCCCTAACTAGGGCATATAGGAGCAAACCCTTAATTTTTTTAGGAAAAAATTATAAACCCTTCCATGATTTTTTTAGGCAAAAAATTAGAAAACCAAACAAAATTTTAAGGGTGAAAATTATGAAACCCATCAATTTTTTTAAGAGAAAAATTTATTAAAAACATAAGACAAATTTTTTAAGAGACAAAAATTATTAAAACCAAGAAGACATTTTTTTTTAAGGGACAAAATTATTAAAAACCCAAAACATTGATGCACAAAATTGAAAATGGCACAAATACACCCTTGATCGGCCAAAAAAAATCACAAGCAGAAAGAAAACCCTAACTCGCCCAAAAACGCCCACGAAATAGTAAAGAAACACGATTTTTTGGAAGCCTGCGTACAGGAACTCAAAAAAATCTATCACCAACAGTCGCAAGAAAGAGCAAAAAAGAACCACAAAGATAAAAAAATCCGCCAAAAAAAGACTAGTCATGTGAGTTGCAGAAGACACTGCGGCAACCCTCGAACGCGCGTGCAGGTCACACAAAAGAGCATGAAAAAAATTCCCCGCTTTTAGATATGGCGCGATTTGTAGAAAAAATGACATGAAATTTCACTTTTAGAAAAAAAAAATCATGACTCTCAGGAGCACTAGATTTGCAACAGAAACCCTTAAAAAAATGACACGATTTCACCTTTTGAAACCCTCGAAAAACTGCATAGAAGGTGACAATTTTCACCACAAACAAGTTGCCAAAACTAGAAAAGAAAGCACACGATTTTCCTCTAGAAAGGGCCACAAAAATTTGGAAGTAAAAACACAAACTTTTGAAAAACAAAACCACAAACCCTAGCTCGCGATTTTCAGAAACCCTACTTCAACAGGCCCTCCCAAAATCCTGAGCCCTCTCATAAGGGAGACAAGCTCAGAGTAGATCTAACAACATGTTCAAATAATCGATGTTATATTAAATAGAGAGATGAAAGTTCCTTATATAGATTTACAAAGACATTTCTAAAAGAAACAAATGTTAATAGAAGACAAAATTAGAAACTATCCTAAACTAACTAAATACGACTAGATGACCATTAACTAAACAAATAGAAAGATATTATACTAATACCCTCTTGAATTGGGATGGATGCCAATTAGATCTAGATTGTCTCAAAACCTTGTAAGTGTCATCTACAACTACTATGGGAGAATTCCCAAAGAGAAAGTATCAAGTAGTACCCTCCATTATTAACTTAGTTGATACAACCTTCATCTTTTCTCTTCTCAAGCTGACACCTAAAATTTGTGAAAATTAAGTATGAACAATTGCCTCTTCAATGCTCTACTACCACCATGGTTCAAAGAAGCATAATCCACTAACAATGAATGTGGAAATAAAGTGCCAACTGACTCTTCTACAACTCTTCTCTCTCTGTCTTCCTTTGTCCTTTGCTTGGAAGTCCAATAGTTATTGTAACACACCTCAAGTGACAATTGAATGATCACCAATAATTGTTTGTGTTTGTCTAACCTGCAAGGGAAGATCAAATATCTTACAACTTACAACTTATCTTTAATGACGACCAACAAAAAAACAATCTCTTGCCAAAAGAGAAGGAAGATAAAATGTTGTCGTCATCAAGTGTCATAGTAGGTAAGATAAATGACATGCCAATAATCTTAAAATGGTTTGCCAACTTGAATAGAAGAGAAATCATTGCGAATGACACATGTATAAATTTGCTCCCCTCGTAAGCTTACTGCATATTCCTTTTGCCACAATACATTGCTTGCACAACAAAGATTATTGTGTTGCTAAGAGAATCATATGCAACCACTTAATTCTTGTAGTATACCAACTAAGGCCTTTCATAGCAACTAGGATTATGTTGCATAACAATTGAGATTTTCTCCCACATGGAAGTATATGTTGATTGAGCTCCTTGAAGTGGAGAGAATTCAATCTCTTGATTGTAACCAAAACCCACTTTTTGGATCGCCTTGATGGTGCAAATGCATAGTTAGTTTGATTTTTTGAAGCATACCTCTTCAATGGGGAGGCTTTTGGCCCCCAAAAGTTTGGTACCTAAAACATAAAATAACTATTAATTGTCTTTCATAGGACTTCACAAATAATTTTCTTCCTAAGTCTTTTCAATGTTCCAAACACAAACAATGCAACAAAATTTACTTGATCAATACAAAAGGTTACACACATTGCCCATCATGGGTCCTATATAATCATGTAACAATAATGCAAGAACTTACAACATCAAATGTAAGAAACAACTTTCAACATCATTGTTCCATCTCAAGCACATAACACCATTACTAAATAGAGTGAAAAATGATGTAGCAACATAAATTAGAGTGCTTAGCAAATTAAGGCAACTCAAAATAGCATAAACCAATAAATTACTTGGAATTTCATTGATCTTCAATATTGTTCATACCTCCCTAATTGGCCCAAATGCCTTGCAACTTGTCCTACCCCTTTTGAAGAACTTGTAGGACTTGGAGTATGCTTCAATTGCTCATTAAACATTGTTGTCATATCAAACCAAATTTGGAGAACTTGTTGTATCTTCCCATAAGTGCATACTGTTGGAAGTTTGGAAGCTTGAGTTGTTTGTGAGTTGCTTGGGTGTTGTCATTGATGTTCTAGTATTAAGAGAGGATTGGAATATTGTTGGTGTTGATGATGTCAACCCTTGGCATTGGAGTGGTTGGAAGTTTGGAGTTGTTGGTATCGATGTCAACACAATGTGGTGTTGTCATTGATGTCTTACTTCAATATAGTTGCAAAGGTTGTTGGCTTGACTTGTGTTTGAAAATATTGTTGTAGTTGACATGTTGCAAATGCTATAGATGTGTTGTAGAGATGTTGGGAATGTTGTTGATGAAGTTAGTTCACTTGGTTTCCAAATACTTTTGAGAAAAATTGAATACAAGAGAGTTTAGTGTGACATAGTGGTGTTCAATGTTTTTCTCCACATTTCTTTATGCTTGAAGATATGCCCATGTAGTTTGGACGTAATGATCATAGATGTTCAAAGGTGCCATATCCATCGTTTCAAGTTTTGGATCATTCTACAATAGAAGATGTGTTTGACAGTATGTCTATCTAGTAAAACAAGGTTTCTAGGAGAAATGAGATTGCTCCACATTTCTCCGTAGTGACATTTCTGGTGTTGCGAATCTGGGAATGTGCTTATAATGTTTGTATCTACCTTCCCTTGAAGTTTCAGGCATTAAGATGTTCCACAAGATTGTCTAGTGTGTTGGATGTTTGTGTTAGTATGTTTGGTTGCATAGAATGAAGATGTTCTTGAGTTTCAAGTGGTTGCAGTAGTTGTGTAGTATATTCTGATGGTTCTGGAGTATTCTAAGATGTATGAATAGTGTGGAGTGTTGCTGTGTGGTCCACAAGATGTTTTCGGACCTTGAGAGGTGTGTTGTGGAGTCGCTTGTTAGTGTTAGTGCAGGTTTGGCCAACTTGGCGTGCTAGCACTGATTACAAAGGATAATTGTTGATTGAGGAAGTGTTGAGAAGCGTGTTTGTGTAGATTTGGGTCCAAATTAAATAGTGGCATGGTTTGGTCTCACTTCTTTATATTGTGGAAGTGTTTGGTGCCAACCTATTTGGTATTACACGATTGAGGTGTATATGTTTCATTAAGGCCGACCTAATTGATATTGTTTTCGGTCATGGAGGCTATAAATGCAAGGAGAATTGTCGTATGGAGTGTGTGAAGTGTGTGTGATGTGAAAGATGCGAAAGTGATCAAGTGTGTTGATTTGAGTGTGAGCCTTAAAGCCTACGACTTCCTAATGCAGTGAGCAGAAGGTGTCTACATTTCAATCTGCTTGATGAATTGTTTGTGCTTTAGTGGAACTATACCTTTGACATCTGAGAGATGCATTGTTAGTAGTTCAAATTGGCAGTGAGCCACCCCTTCTTTCTTTCTTTGGACAACAAGTCCTTTGGCAGTGAGCCACCAATAGTGAACCTTTCTTTATCTTTCTGGGTAGTGAGCCTTTGGTAGTGAGGCTTATTGTATTCAGTTTGCAATTCATATAATAGTGAGCTAATCCTCATTGTGGTTTTCCCCTTCTTGTTTCCATGGGTGTTCTTATGTGTTTGCAAATTTACATGTTTATATTCTGTTAATTTTAAAATAATATTTAGTTAATTATTTAATGGTCGCCATATTTTAATTACTGTAAATTAGTTGTCTTGATTTCTTTCTAATTCTTCTTATCTGATGTTTCTATTCCTATATTTATGATTTTGGAAACATCTCTTATAAACTCTATATGAGGCATTTTTTCTTCTTTTGCAATATATCAAATATTTCAAATCTTCTCCATTTCATGGTATTAGAGTGGGAAAAGAAAGTGCTCTTTGTTTTTCTATTTTCTTGAAAATCACACTTGTTTCTCTGTAATCGTGTGATTTTCTAATCTCTCTTTGCAAAATCGTTTTACTATTTTGGCATCTGTATCTGTGTGCTCTTGGGTTTTTGAAAAGTTCATGGTTTTCAGAAGATCGTGTTCGTTTTTCTATAAATCGCGTCTCTTCTTTTGAGCATTGATTTTTTGTACAACTCACATCTTTTCTGGTGCACGCGATCCCCATTCTTGACGATTTTTTCAACAATCATGAAGGATTTGGTTGGTGTGAATTTTTTTTCGTGATTCTGGCATTTGTGTCCATCCTTTTTGGAATTTCCCACGTGACCTCCTAAAATTCGTGTAGGTTAAAAATTGCGACCATTTTTCTAGATTCTGTATGTTTTTGAGGGCTTCTCATGGGTTTTTTAGCACGCATGACCTCCCACCTTCCTATGTGATTTGTTAAATTGTATTTTATTTGCATTTTTTTGTGCGCCTAGGGTTTTTTTGAGTGCATTGGCCCATGACCTGTGGTATTTTTGGGCACGTTTTCTCCAAAAAATTGTCTTCTTAGCGTGTCTTCTAGTGGCATTTGTTTGAGTAATAGGATCTCAAATTGCGGCCTAGTTTTGAGAAATTTCTAGTCTACTAATTCACTCTCTCTTTAAGATTTCCATGTGGTCTTTGTTAATACTTTGAGACCTCTCTAGTGCATGTGATTTTTTGTGCCTATTTTTGCAGCAACATGTTTTCTTTTGGTGATTTGTTGTTTTGACGGTTTTGTTGACTTCCATTTGACTTTGGGTTCTCTACCTTCTCTGACCGAATCTTTTCTTGTGATGGATTTGTTCAACGACCTCAGATTTTGAGCCTTCTATTCTGTCAGATTTTTTCTATGCGTAATGGCCACTTTGTCGCATATTATGTTGGAAGGTAGTAAGAAGTTCAACGATCGTAATTACAACACCTGGAAGCAGCGAATGATGACTATCTATGAATATCACTGCCTTGACCAAGTTATTCTGGGAAAAAAGACACGACCTCCATCAAGAGATAAAGATCAAGAAAAGTTTGATGAGCAAAATTGTGAATTTCTGATGCTCATTAAACTCTATCATTGATGACCAGCTACCTCAGGTACCATTTGACAAATCAGCAAAAAAAATTAGGGTCATCTGAAAGATCTTCATGAAACATCTGGCAAGAGCCATGCATTCTTTTTGAAGAACATGTTATTTTTCATCATGATGGATGAGAAGACAACGTTGTAGGCACACTTGACCAAAATCAAGGACATTCGTGATCAGCTTGAGGCTATTGGTCAAAAAATGGAGGAAGAAGATATGGCAGTCATCACTGTGAAAAGTCTACCAAAATCTTACACGCACTTTATTAAGACCCTCAACATTACTTCAACTAATGTTGATTTGAAGTTTCCAGATCTTTGCACCATACTTCTACAGTAGGATTGTTGGAAACAATAGTTCGGTAGCGATGCTAGTTTGTCCTCCATAGAGCAAGCATTTCTTGCCAAGACCATTCAAAAGAATAAAGGAAAAAATCAGCCCTCTTAGCAGCCTAGTCAAGCACAATCTCAGGATTCTTCCAAGAAGAAGAATGTTTAGTGCAACTATTTTCATAAGTATGGTCACATGAAGAAATATTTTTGGAAATGCTTGGATTTTGAACAAAACAAGCAAGGAGAGTCCAAACCTAAAGCCCATGTTGTAGAGCACACTGAGCAAAAGGAGTCTGCATTCTATGCTTTTATGGCCAAGAGTCCAGTAGATCCTGTTAAATCTTTTGCCTAGTATATTGATTCAAGTGCTTCTCAACATTTCACACATTGCCGAGATTGGTTCTTGAGTACACGCCATTTAGAGATTCTACTATCTTTGGAGGGGGCGAGGAGTATACAATTGTTGGCAAGGGCAATGTGCAGATTCATTCTAGTGGGAGAAATTTAATTTTTATCGATGTATACTTCGTACTTGACATGGAGTTGAACTTAATTTCAATTAATCATATCATGACTCACTCTCCTCAGCTAGAAATTGTTTTCAGCATGCATACATGCAACATTGTTGACAAAGAGACACACTACAGTCATTCAGGGACTTGAGGATCATGGTCTATATAGACTTGTTGATTTTGGTGATTCTCAGGAGCACGCTATTGCATTTGGGAGTACTTCAATCAACAACCTTTGGCATCAATGTTATGGGCACCTAAACATGCAATATCTCTCTTAGTTATCTTGAGATGATCTGGTTGGTGGCCTACCTGTGATTTAGACTCAGAATCATGGACTATGTGAGGCTTGTTAGGATGGAAAGCAACATCAAACTCCATTCTTAGATGGTGATTCATGGTGAGATTCCAAGGTATTACAGTTGGTTCACGCTGATTTATGTGGCCCAATGAATACTCCTTCAATTACTGGTTGAGGGATTTTTTTATTATTTGTTGATGATTTCAGCAGAAAAATGTGGGTGTATTTTTTGAAAAACTCATCAAATGTGTTTGGTATATTTCAATAGTATAAGGCCTTAGTTGAAAAAGAGTTTGGTTCTCCAATAGTTACTCTTAGGTTTGATAATGGGGGAGAATTTTGTTCTACTAATTTCTCCAATTTTTGTGTTGCACATGGTATTAAATGCCAACTTACCACACCTTACACCCCTCAGCAGAATGGTGTTGTAGAGCATAGAAATCACACCATTACTGAAATGGCTCATTTTATGTTGGAGCATAGACATGTTGCTAAGAAACACTGGGCTGAAGTAGTTTATACTGCTGTTTATCTTCTGAACCGATCCCCAACTCAAGCAGTTAAGAAGATGAATCCTGAAGAAGCCTGGTCTGGATGAAAGCCTAAAATCAGCCACTTGAAATTTTTTGGCTCTACTACTCATGTCTAGCTTTCGGATGCCAAGCACACTAAATTGGATTTCAAAATCCAAAAACTCATGTTCACTGGCTACAATGAGAATCATAATGCATACAGGTTGATTTATGTAGATTCAGATCATCTAATCTCTAGTTGTGATGTTGTGGTTGATGAAACTATTGGGCCTTTCTTTTTATCTTCTACTTCTGTGAATCTTGAGGAACAACCTCTGAATTATTTTGAATTGGGTGTTTGTCTTCCCTTGAGTCCACCTAATGGGAGGGATTCCGCATTTGAGCAGCCA
>VDFB02057537.1:0-18219 GCA_007258455.2 Sequoia sempervirens
CTTCTTTCCTATGCTCATCCACCTTAGTTTTATGTTTCATGGTATTTTCTGCCAAGGTTTTTTTGATTGTCTCATGAATCTCCTGCATTGCAGAGGCAAAATCATCAGCATATCCACTTCCCTTGACTCCATCCTTCAACTCTCTCAGCTCATAAACACCTATAGGGTGTAGACCATAGACAATTTCAAAGGGACTCTTCCCTGTGGATCTATTTACTGTGTCACTATAGGCATATTCAGCTTGCCCAATAATCTGATCCCACTGCTGACCATACTCTTTGGTCAAGCATCTCAAGATTTCCAAGTGTCCTATTCACAACTTCAGTCTGACCATCACTTTGGGGATGGTATGCGGATTCAAAGGATAGATTAGTGCCCAATCTTTGCCAAAGAGTCTTCCAAAAATGACTCATGAACTTAGTGTCTCTGTTTGATATAATGTTGATTGGTAAGCCATGAATGCAATCTACAACAACATAAACATCCATGCCTTGCTTTGTCTTGGGTAAAACCAACTACAAAGTCCATGCTCAAGCATTCCATGGCCTAGAAGGGATAGGCGTGGGTGGTATAGGCACGCATTTGAAGAAGTGCCTTTGGCCTTTTGACATGCTACACAACTCTCCACATACCTCCTAACATCTAAGTTAATTCTTGGCCAATAGTAAAACCTTTGAACCAGTTCTTGAGTTTTGGTGATCCCAAAATGACCACTCAATGCACCATTATGCTTTTCTTGTATCAAATTTTCCCTAATAGAACCTCTAGGAACACAAAGCTGATTTCCTTTAAACAAAAGATCACTTTGCAAGGTATATTCAGCATATTTGCTATGGAAATGATTCTTGTACTCAAGACATACCTTATAGATATCTGCAAAGTCTTCATCATTTGCATATAGATCTTTGAAGTGATCTATTCCCATGCTCTTCAACTGAATTTCTTGAATTGTGAGGACTCTTCTGCTCAATGCATCAGCCACTTTGTTGAGAGCTC
Organism: Sequoia sempervirens; assembly: GCA_007258455.2. NCBI lineage: Eukaryota > Viridiplantae > Streptophyta > Pinopsida > Cupressales > Cupressaceae > Sequoia > Sequoia sempervirens. Next base: position 997 of record VDFB02057537.1, read on the forward strand.
CTTTCTTGTGTTTGATATTAAAGGTGTAAGCTTGCAGAAGTACTCCACCCATTTCGTATTGCGTGACTCAGCTTCTCTTGAATTAGTGAGTGCTTGGTTGTCTAAATACACAATGAATTCCTTGGAAGCAAGTAGTGCCTCCATTTCCTTGGAAAGCGGACCAATGCATAGATTTCAAGGTCATGAAAGAATGCTTCTTCTTGGCTACATAACTTCTGAATGAAAAGCCACCCGATTACGCCCTCTTGGTGAGAACAGCTCCAATAGCTACATTGCTTGCATCACATTCAATGGTGAATAGCTTCTCAAAACTTGGTAACACCAAAATAGGTTGGGTAGCTATCTTTTCCTTCAGCAACTCAAAACTCTTATTAGCTTGCTCATTCCACACAAACTTAGTTTTCATTCCTCCTTTAATGGTATCCAACATAGGAGCACAAATAGCACTAAACTGTCTTATGAATTTTCTATAATACTGAGCAAGACCATGGAAGCTTCTTACCTCTATTGTTGTCTTTGGAGTAGGCCAATTGAGAATGGCTTCTACCTTGCTGCTGTCCATCTTCAAGTTGCCATGTGATAGTACAAATCCAAGGTACACCAGCTCTGTTTTGATGAACTCACACTTTTCAGTTGATCATCGACTTCTCCTCTGCCCGGCTTCTTGAAAACCATCTCAACATGTTGGAGGTGCTCTTCTCTAGTTCTGCTATATATTAGTATATCATCAAGATACACTACTACAAACTTTCCAATGTAGTCCTTGGGAATCTCATTCATGAGTCTCATGAATGTGGAGGGGGCATTAGACAAACCAAATGGCATAACTAACCACTCATAAAGACCCTCATTGGTTTTTAAGGTTGTTTTCCACTCATAACCCTCATGTATTCTAATTTGGTGGTAACCACTCTTTAAATCTATCTTGGTATAGTACCTAGCTTCACCTAGACAATCCATGAGATCTTCAATCTAGGGATAGGAACCTATGCGATGGTTATCTTATTTATTGCCGGAATCGGTACAAAGCCTCCATTCTCCTCCCTTTTTAGGTGCTAAGATAGTGGGTACTGCACATGGACTAATGCTTTTCCTAATGAGACCTTGGTCAAGAAGTTCTTGAATCTTCCTGGCTATTTCCTCATTTTGTTGTGGTGTCATCTTGTAAGCTGCTTTGTTCGGAAGGGTGGCTCCTGGTATCAAGTCTATCCTATGACTTATGTCTCTTTTAGGAGGTAATGTTGCTAGTTGACCACTACTTACTATACCTTCATAGGTCTGCAACAACTTCTGTATCTCCTTAGGTAACTCTTGCTTTTGTTTGCTTTCTCTTTGCTCACCTCTCTTGGCTTTTATCATCAACTTTGCGTAATAGCTCCTTCTCCTTCTTCAAGGCTTCCAAGAACTCTTTTTTCACCACCATTAGGTTTAGAACGTTATGCGCACCTCGTGATAGCCCTAACAAAGGCTGAATTTTAAAAGTCACCTTATCTTTCTTGAAGGTATGGGGTTCTTTGCTCCATCATTACCTTGACAGGCGGTCAAATTGCCATGGTCACCTAGGAGCAAAGTGACGTAAATCCACATAGGTAACACATCACACAAGAAACTTTGTCTTTGTACTTGCCAATTAGAAAACTCTACCCATGCTTGTTCATTCACCAAGATATGCTGACCCTTATTGAGCCATGTGACCTTGTAAGGATTGTTGTGGGGTATCCTTGTCAACTTCAGCTTGCTGACTGCCTCCTCTGACACAATATTGTCAGTAGAACCTGAGTCTATGATGACCTTACACACTTTCCCCATCATCTTGCACTTTATCCTAAACAAGGACCTCCTTTGGCTTGGTTCTTCTTTTACCGGTTCCTTGATCAAAGTCCTCCTCATCATGAGGTTCTCACCTTCCTCTAAATTCAATGGTACCTCAGGATGCTTATCTGTTGCAGCTGTCTCATCTTGAATCAGATTATTTCTCTTATCTCCTCCATGAGAAGTACTACCTTTCTCTAGACATCTATAGGTCGGGTGTCCCAATTGGTTGCAGTGGTAACACTTCATGTTAGTGAAATAGCTGCCTCTTCCTTGTCCACCACTTCTTCCTCTGGAGCTGTAACCTCTTCCTCTACCACCTCTACTAGAACTTCCTTCTTGCTGTTCAGAGTATTTAACTTCTCCTTGGGCTCTTGGTTCTGAACTTCTTCCACTATAACTACCTCTTTGTCCTTTGCTATCTTTCCCTTTACCTCCACCTTCGGGGTTTTGTTCTTGCTTCTTTTTTCCTTTCTCCTCTATCTTCAAAGCCATTTGATAGCATTGGCAGACTGTTTTGAAGTTTACCAAACTCATGTCTTCTTGGATAGACCATTTGAGTCCATTTAGGTACCTTGCTAGCTTAATGCTTTCATCCTCAACCACCTTTGATCTAAGGCACAATTTTTGAAACTCCTCTGTGTATGTTTGAACATCCATGTCTTTTTGCCTCAGATTGTGTCTTCTCCTATGCAACTGAACTTCATAGTCATCAGGAAGATAGGTCTGTCTTATCTTGTTTACCATTCCTCTCCATGAAACTATGGGACCTTTTCCTTCCTTCTCTCTTTCAGATTGTACAAACTTCCACCATGTGAGAGCTGCTCCTCTCAACCTTGACTTGGCCACCTTTACCTTTTGGGCCTCTGTTATTCCATCACATTCAAAGTGATTTTCAATGCTCTCAATCCAGTCTACAACTGAATCAGGGTCCATTTGTCCACTGAAAAGTGGCACACCCTCCAATGCTTTACCACTTAAGGCTTGCAATGCCTTCAAGAAGGGTTCTTCTGCAAGAACAGGATCAGGCTTTGGAGCTTCCTCCTCCAAGTCCTCTTCTTTCTCCTTTGCTTCCTGCTCTTCCTTCTACTCTATCTTGTCCTTCACTTTATCTGCTATCTCATGGACTTCATCCAAGAGCTTCTCCACTTGAGATAACCTTTCTCTCAGCAATCGGTTATCCTCCTCTTGCTCTTCTACCTTTTTGGCCAACTCTGCATTAGTCACCATGGTTCTTTCCTCTGGTGTGTTCTCTCCTACTAACTCAATGGGCTGCAACATCAATCACAAGCCTTGAATCAAACAAAGCTCTGATACCAATATGGTGTATGGTAACTCCAAGGTTTGCTTGCACCAACGTACTAGAAGACTTCACTCTGCCTTCCACCAAGAACCTAACAACTTCTAGGCTCTGTTTTGACTTAGATCATTAACTAAGCCTGCCCTAACTCTGTTACAAGAGTTCCAAACCTTGTGCTTAACCTTAGAGGACTCAACACCATGTGAAATTGCAACTTTTCTCTCAACACCTAGAAGGGTCTAGATGCTAACTTCATCACCAACCTTGAACTGCTTGCAGGGGAATTAAAGGTACTGTCCTCATGCTTCTTGCATCCAAATTGATCCATTTTGGAGGTTCTTTAGTCTTCACTTTACCCGATCTTAAGATCTTGCCTTGATGAGGCCTAATCTCTACTAGCCCTTACCAGTCCCTTTTTGGCTTTTCTTGTTCAAACTTGACAAATGACCTAACAAATAAATTGCACTTTCTGATACCCTTTTCAGAGCTTTAAATCTTTCACTGGGTTTCTGGCCTCTCTCAGTATCGTACAGGTGACTCCTATAATCTTGGATAGGAGGGCTAATTGCCCTATTTTCTAGGGTTTCACTGCTTCCTCCTTCAAAACTTCTGCCAATGGATTGATTAATGCTTCAATCTTTGTGGCATGTGAGGATCCTATCTTACCCCACCTGAAGTCGTACAAATACCATACAGTGGTACCTTTCCCCTGCCTAAGTTCTTAATTTTTCTCTACCAAACTCCTAACCGGGTAACAAGAGCTCGCCTAGGGTTTGGTTTTCAAAATGCTAGCTTCATTCCACATGATTCCTAAAGCTATGTATTTACAAGTGACTGGCTCCCATTCCATATTCCACCAATCTCAGGAGGTTCCCGTGATCAGGGTTTATGAGGGAGCCATGGAAAGATTTACTGCTCAAAACAAAGAAAATAAACCCTCTACAATCTACTTTAAAGATTCAAGCAACAAACTACTCTAAGAAACCTGAATGTGAGATGAAAGTGACTCTAAGCTATTCTATGAACAAATACAGTGCTAAATCTGTGAATACAATGCCTTTTATCTCTGCTTTTCAAAAACACACGGGATTTTTAGAAAACACAGTAAATCTGCTCAAAACTGTCTTCTATTCCACACCAAAAACTTTGTTTACAATGACTAATCCTACTTACGAGTCACACACCTATTTTGAAGTCCTTTCCATCATTCAAGGGGAGTTGCTCGACTCCACATCCCTGTTTTCAAGGGAATCCACTATATCAATGTTGCATGCAACCTAACAAATTTGTCATGCAACCTTACAACAGCATTTTGCAACTTCCACTATGTCATGATCCTAAATCATTGGACCTCTAACACCTTGATTACGAATCAACAACCTCTCAACTGTCCCTTGGCATCTCCAAACAATGAGGATATGGCTTTGACACATTTAAAGCTTTATGTTCTAACATAAACTGTCCCAAGCTAATTAAAGCCAAAATTTAATAACAATGCAATCTAAGATGACATTAATCCTAATGATTAACTCATCACACACCAACAAGACCTTCTAAGGTCCAAATCAAACATACAAACATCCAGACTTGGCCAAGGTCAGTACAACCCAAAATTTTTAACAAACAAGGTGGAGGTCAGCCTAGGTGCTCCTCAAGATCAAAGGACATGTTGCATTTCCATCACAACATCTGTAAAATTGACAGTGCACTGGTGGACGCATTTTCTTTACCTTTCAACCAGACATATGAAAAGAAGATGGAGATAGGCCAATCCATTTGCAAATAATGTGTAAAATCCACACTAGATGGAAAAATTCCATGTTTTTCTACACCTTCAAGAATAAGACGAAATTCACAAATAGATGTTGTGCATTGTTTGACTAGTCTTGAAGAAAGACTTGTGTCTTTGCACGTGGCTTTTGCACAAATTAGGTAATTAGGGTATAAATGAGCATAGTATGGCTTGCTCGGGACAATTATTAATGTTCCTGTAGACTTCGATAGAGTGTAACAAGCCTTGCCTAGGAAAGTGGACGAATCCGCAATAGTAGCTGTTAGGCTAAAGTGAAAGCTAGAATATGATAATGCATATTCACAAGGAAATATTAGACCTAACATAGTTATAAATGCTTTTATCGCTTTATCCAAAAAACTGCTATACAAAAAAGAGAACATCTCTATAAATAAAGAATGGCATGAATTGCTGACAAAAAAGACAACATCAATAGAGACAGGTTCAGAAACAAAACAAGCTATGGAAGATGGCACATTTGAATTTGATGAGGATCCAATAGCTGAATCAATGATATATTGGTTTAATGAATCACAATCATTCAAAGACCTTGACACAACAATAATTGAAATTGCACCATCACAAGGGTTCAAACCTCTTGGTATTTTCCAAAACATATATGCAAAGGAAATGAATTTCCCTACTTTGTTCTATGGTTCAGCATGCCCAACTGACATAACTAAAAATTTGACATACCAAAAAATTGCAAGATGGGAGCTCATGCATAAAGACAATGACTTTGCACAACACATTACAAACATTTTTTTCAAGGCTATAAAAATTATTATTCTCCAAGTTTCCTCGCTAGCATGGATTTGCATATGGAAGGTTGAATTGAAAGGTGGGAAATTTCTTGCAAAAGACGTACGCAATCCAGCAAATCTTGAAAAAATATTACGATCCCCATTGGGCTATAGAACATTAAAAAGCATTAGAACCTCTCTTGATTATTTGGAAAACACAAAAAAAATACATACTTGCAAAGATAAGACAATTGGGACCTCCAACCTTCTTTGTGACATTAACAAGTGTCGAGCATTTTTGGGAGCCATTGTACAAAGCTTTGCACAGAATATGTGCCCCACATGAATCTAAATATAATGAAACCATAGAAGACAAAGACTTGGATTTCAAAATAAGGAAAAATCATGTGCTTTGCAACTGCTATTTCAATCACAGAGTCAATGCATTTCAAAAATTAATGCTAAAAAACCATGAGCTATTCGGACAAGTCACTAACTATTCTTTTGTTACAGAATTCCAAAACTGAGGCAATGAACATGTTCATTTCCTACTATGGATAAAAGATGCACCTATATATGGCAAATGCTCAAATTCTGAAATAGAAAGCTTTGTGGAAAAGTATATTTCATGTGACTCGCTATTGCTCAATACAAATCTTGCCAAAATGCAAACGCATCATCACACAGAGACTTGCAAGAGATTCAAAAATTCAAGTTGCAGATTTAGCTTCCCTTTGCCTCCAATGAGAAGAATAACTATTTTGGAACCACTCCCACTGCCTGATGCGACAATGAAGGAAAAGGAAAAAACTTTTTTTAAATAATTAAAAATAAACATAACAAAAAGGAATTTTCATTTGAATATTTCTTGCATGAATTGGAAATTAATGAAATTGACTACATTACAATGCTTCGATCAACATTGACACACAAAATTGTTATGCTAAAAAGAAACCCATCTGAAATTTGGATAAATGCATTTGCAAAGAAAGTGCCCAACCTATGGTATGCAAATATAGATACACAATTTATTTTGGACGCATATGCTGCCACATCTTACTGTAGCTCATATATGATGAAACAAGATAGAACATTGTCTCTTGTATTTCGAAAATTGAGACGTGAATGCACAGCTACATATGATGGAAAAGTACAATTTATACGCAAACTAGGCAATGCTTTTCTTAACTATCAGCAAATTTCTAGCCGTCAATCTATTCATATTATTCTATTGTTTCCATTGCGCAAATTCTCAAGGAATATTGTTTTCATCAATACATCACCAATGGAAAACTGAGTCTACATGTCAAAAATCCCTAAGCTATTGGCAAAAGAGCGAGCTGATTCTGAAAATATCATGTGTGCATCTATAGTAGAAAAATACATGCAATGGCCTGAAGCTCTAGACAATATATCTTTGGCTGAATATGCTACTTACTACTCTAGAAAAGCAAGGAAAATTCAAAGAAGAGAAATGCCATAGATCATACTCTATGTAAGATACAATCCACACATTGATCCTAAAAACTATTGCAGAGAAAAAATTATGTTATATGTGCCTTTCAAATGTACTGAACAAATTCTTCTAGCTGGATATGAAACATGGATTGCAAAGGCTGACAATGATCACCTCCCAGCAATTGACATTGCATATGTGCTCAATGCAAATACAAAGGAAAATGAGGTGCACAAATATGACATCATGAATGACTTGAAGCATATCAGGAATACAAAGCTTGGAGATTCTATTTGCAAAAAATTATTTTCAAAAACGGCACACCCGCTTCTTTTAAGCAATGAAGAATATTACAAATTGTGAAGGAAATTGAACAAATAACGACAATCAATAGTAAAGGATGTACTAACGACAAAAAGGCTTGCTCCAAAAAGCAACTCTACTTGTTCTTGACAGGAGGAATTGGCACAGGGAAAACATATACAGCAAAAATACTTTTTGAAGCAATGATTCCATACTATGATAAACAATTGGATAGTGATTTGTTAAAGCCTAAGGGCATCATTATTGCTTCAACAAGAAAAGTTGCATTCAATGCAGGCAGCATCACTGCACATTCAATCTTTCAATTTCCATGCAATTCTTCAAAAATGCTACCCCTCGATTCAAACACAGTTGATGCCCTCAGCAAGAAATTGGAGCAGATGCAAATACTTCTTATTGATGAAGTTTCGTTGATCAATTTGAAAATTCTTTACAACATTGACATAAGACTGCGCCAAATCAAGCACACACCGACAACACCTTTTGGAAACATGGATATCATTTTTTGTGGTGATTTTTACCAGGCACAACCTGTGTGTGATACTTGGATATTTGAAGATCCAATAATAGATAAAGAAAAAATGCTATACACATTTTGGACCGACAATGTCAAATGCTTTGAGCTACATAGTGTAGTCAAAGAAACAAATGAACATTTCATATGCTAGAACTGGACAACAAACAATCGGGGACATCCAATTTTTGAATACAACATGCTATAAGGCACCTCTAAATGAGCCATGATTTCCATATTTGTTTCATATAAATACAGCAGTTGAAATGCACAACAAAAAATGTTAGACAGTTTACTGACAAAGCTTTGTGTTCTAGATGCAATTGATACTAGTCAACATCAACTTCCAAGATCATCGTTGCCTCCTACGATTCTACTGAAGCAAGAAATTTTTGTTGAATTTATTGCTTCCAACATCGATATAGAGGATAGGTTGGTCAATGGTGCAGATGGGATTTTCAAATTGTATACAACCAAGCAAGAAGACATTGTTTGGGTGAAATTCAATGATTCAACTGTTGGAAAATTACGTCGACAGAAGATGCAAAATCTATACACAAATTCTATTATGTCTTCTTGGACACCCATAATGAGAATCATTAGAAAAATCAAAATAAGTACAAAAATACTAACTAGAGCACAATTTCCTTTGCAACTTGCATGTGCACGAACTATCGATAGAGCACAGGGTTTGACAATGGACACAATTTCTTTTGACCCTTGTAAAGTCTATCAGCATGGCCTTTTCTATACTACTTTTCCATATGTAAGAAACATTGAATCACTGTATTTGATGCATAGACTACAAGAACAAAACTTTAGAGTGTCCAAAAAAGTAAATAGTGAAATGCAATGCCTAGCGGCGTCTGCACAATGGAAAGTGCAACACAACCTTTTGTCTATCTCTCTAGACCTTTTTTTCATATTCTCTTTGAACACACACGACTTTGCACTACATGCCCAATAAATAGCACACGACCATGATTTTCTACAAGCAACTATCCTTTGCTTCCAAGAGACGAAACATAGTTTTCTCGATCATATTGATTTTGTTGACAAAACACGCAATTGCTATATAGCAACTGGCATTTCATGGGCTTCTAACATGCTCAAGAAAAATAGTTTTGGTGCAATACTTTCAAAACTTTTCAACAAGATATCTAGAATAAATAACCATTGACCTCTTGCACATGCATATTGCTATGTGTATCATAAATCTGTATGCAAGACCAAACACACTAGTTCATGATCTTCTCAATTTTTTATAGACTGCTATAACCTCACTGCCAACTAATTCAAAATTGGTAATTACTAGAGACTTCAACATTGACATGTTACAATCTATAAGATCAAAAGTGCTTCTGCTTGAATTTATGGAACAATGCAAATTGCCATTGGTTGTTGACAAGCCAACAACACATTCTAGCACTTTGTTGGATCACTTTTGGATACAAAGCACGAAAATTGAAATTTTCAAATTCAAAGTGCTAGATACATATTGGTCAGACCATTTTGCAATATCCCTTTAGTTCTAGTGATTAGGCCAATGTCACAACTACAATTTCCTCTAATTACCATCCTTTATGCATTCTTATGTTATCGGTGACCCACACTATTGTACATAATGAGCATTAGACTTATGTAGGTGCAAAAGAATAGTTGCATCAGTCTTTGTTCATACAATCCACGTCTCTACACAATTTAATTGCTTGTTGATACCTCCGCCCATGCAGATCTCTGGTTCACAATGTCCATGGTGGGGACCATCAATAATGCTCTTCCAAATCATTGATATGACCATCCATTTGAGACTCAACATATATCTGAACTATAAAATAGATTTTTTCTCGCACACAATATTGCTAAGGCTTTCCATACCACATGATTCCTTACTTGGAAAAATTTAAAAGAGTAAGTATTTTTTGAATTGTACAACCATTGATAACTGCATGCTCATAGTATTTACTTAATGGAAATGAACCCTTTAGATTGATGTTAAAGTTTATGCGATTTGTTATTCAATTTTTCTTTAATATTATCCAACTTAGTTCCTACAATCTACTCATATAACAGGTTTTGTTTTGTACTTCTGTCAATTTCAGGTCTCTCTATCATTCAAAAAATAATAGTCTAAATCATAGAGTTGCATCTATCTTCCATGCTTTTGATACTGCAAATTTTTGGATGGTTGTTTTAAGACAAGTTTGGTGTTATGAAAAATACTTAAAAACAAAATTGCACATGGTACATTTTTAAATTATAGAGATACTATAAAATCTAAAAAAATTATGCACCACAGCACCACATTTTATCAGAGGCTTGGAAATAGTTTTCTTACACATATCAAATCTATAAATTGCAAATTACAGATTGGAAATATTGTGCTTTTTTGTAGAACATAGATCTCATAATTTTCCACCTTCTAACACAGCGTTCAAAACATCTAGAAATAGGTAAGTCCTACACATTTGGCAAGAAAAAATTACAAAAACATATCAAATCTTATTAATGTCTTCCTTTTAGTTTTTGTTATTACATGTGCTTGATAGAAACATCTAATTTCATATATTTACAGAGGCACTTGGAAAACACAATCGGGTTCTCTTGCAAAATAGAAGATGGCTCAGACAATTGAGAAACAAGATGAAAAAAGGAAAGTATCTAATCTATTCTTGTAACTGACTTCCGCTTTTATATGCTTGATTAAAAATTTTATTTTTCGCTTATTCTTCATATCACAAATATGCAAATTCAAAATAGCAACCTCGCGAGCCCCTCAACCATCTTTGGATATATAAAATGGCAAATAGCTTTGGCAATTTGGAGGGTGATGTTTTGTTGTTTATGGGCCTCCAATTACCATATAGCTCCTCGAATTCACCAAAAGCACCGGATTGTGCATGTTGATTTGCTTGATAGTCATGGTCAATGGTAATCACAACAAATATCAACAACAAATTAGTAGACACATTTCTCGCCATTGTTATCACCTAATACAAGTGTCTACCATGAACTTTGTGATTAGGAAAACACAATATGAAAGAGGAGATGTTGATTACTCCCCTTGTTTGATCGCTAGAGCACTATCGAGCCCATTGGAGAAAGTATATCAAGAATGTAGATTGATTCTAATAAAACCTTTTTGCAACTCATCCAATCAAAGACAGCTTATTTTGGATCAATTGGTGTTGTTGTTACTAGCCATTTCCATGCACCAACACAATATGAGTTGCAAGTTAAAGATGTGTAAGAACCAAGATTATTTTGCAAGTGTATGTCTTGCACAAATCAATTTTGTAAATACCATACAAAAATTCAACACTTTGCTTAATCTATTAAAGAGTTTGTTCAACTTGTTTTGCATGCAATAAACTTGCTAATAGAATAGTTTATTGTTATAACTATTTCCAATGTTGTTCACCTTAAACTCCATTTCATTTGCAATCTTGCATTTTGACACCCCATTGGTTGTTGGGTAGTATATGGAGGTGGCTGCTAATTGGACATTTGGTACATGATTTGCGATTATTGAGGGTTGGTGTAAGGTGATGGTTGGGATTATTGAGGGTCTTGATGAACGGGATTCAGATTAGTATTTGTCGGGGTAGCAAAGACAACATATGCATTGGATGGATGGTAAAGGTATCAAGCAAGGGGATTTCCTTGCGTTTGTGTCAAAATTTGGGTGTATTGGGCTGGTTGTTGCTGATGCGGTGGTTGTTGGTAGAGAGGGAAAGATGGGATAAGTTGTTGTTGAGGGATCGGTATTGGGGCACCTTGTGGTGGTTGTTGAGGCTGCAATGTATCCTATGTTTCCTGATGAGGGGGTTGCATGGGAATGATAGTATGTTGTGTTTCTTGTGATGGGATAGTAGTATACTGTAGTGTTTGGGATAGGATGGTGGTATGAAGTGGTGCTTGTGATGGGATAGCGGTATGTGGTGGTGCTTGCGATGGGATAGCGGTATGTGGTGGTGCTTGCGATGGGATGGTAGTGTGTTGTGTCACCTATTGGTGAGGTGGTTGCAATGAAGTGGACTGTTGTGGGTTAACCAAAGACTATTGGAATGTGGGGATGTTGCCTTGGGGAAGCTACTGAGATGTGAAAGGTGGCAACAGTAAGTTTGATGCGGGTGTAGATCCTGGAGGTGATGGCAGTGCAAGGAAAGGATTTCCCCCAATGTTTACTAGTGGTTGACCTAGTTGATTGGGTGGAAGAGGTGGTGCAGATGGTACAGGTGTAAAACCTTCCTGGACAGGCATGGCAAGTGGCAGAGGCAGTAGATTTTGTCACATACCATAAGCAAGGGGATTATTAGGATCAAGTGATGCTCCCATGACTGGAATAGGAACCCAAGGAATGTTGTCGACTTGATAAAGCACAGCATTCCTAAACCCAGGTTTATACCAATTATCAATAGGTGGACCCTCGTGGACGTAGGAATTTCCTAGGAAGTTCTATGAATTATGAGGGTCCTGAGACACTAGAGGGGGTGTAATGTTGATGTATTGGGATAGGTCAATGTCAGGTGGCAGTTTCACTCCCTTTAAGAGTAAGGAAGCAAGGATTTTATCCCCACGCTCATTGAGGAGGCGATATGTCATCTAAACGTTGGCAGGATTATTGAGGTATTCATCAACTGTGACTTCAGGTTGATTGACCATGTTCTCGTCACTAGGTGGAAAAGTGGTTTGGACATCAGTATTGGATTGCGATGACCCACCATTATTGGGATCCTGAGGAGTGTTGACCTGAGCACCTTGGGCTTGTTGGTCTTCCATAAGTTTCTTTTCTTGCGATCGGGTAAGGGGCATGAAAATGCAAAACTACCAGGAGGACTAAGATTATGTTATGCACTAGGATGCACCTAAATGAAGGATCAAAATGAAGAATAAGGATTGATCGGATTGGATGAGGGGTTGGTTGATCAAATGATTGGATTTGATTAGATCGATTGATGAGATGAAATGATCGATAGGATTAGATGATTGATTAGATAGGATGGTGAAACGGATTCTAAACTAAGTTCAGAGGTTATACTAGGTGACCTAAGGTGTTGATTAATCAGATTGAAGGACAGATGGATGATTACAAAATTGAATCTGCCTCAAGATGGAAGCAAATTGATTGGGTCGCGGATGATTACAAACTCAAGATAGATGACGATCCTGAGTAGGTGTAAAGGATGATGATCAAGATCAGGCACATAAGAAAACTTGGATAAAACCCTCTAAAATGACATCTAGGGGATTGGAGTTGATGAATCAATGATGGATATGAGATCTAGAGATGTTCTAAGATGCACCTATATGATTTGACTAATGAACGAATGACTTTTGGAAAATGCAGATGGACCAAACTAACGATTATAGGTGAATGGGGGATGATAAAAAAAATCGATTATGGCAAAGGACTTAGAAAATGAAAAGATTTTAGTGGCCCAAAGGATTCACTCTCTAGAATTTGTATGGGAAACAGACATGCCTCTGTGTCAAGAAAACTTGCCTCTCTAGGTCACAAATTTTCCTATCTAAAGGGAGCAAAATCGCCTCTATTTTAAGCAAATTCGCCTATTATGGGAGTCAAATTCGCCTAAATATTGAGGGCACACAAGAAACAGGAAAATTTGATGATCAAATTCACCTATCTGAGGAGAGAAAATTTTCCCAAGTGTAGGATGACACAAGAAATAGGTGAATTTGATGAGAAAAATGCCAATCTACTAGCAAGTTCTCCCAAACTTTGACGCAATTGTCTATAACCAAGGCAGGATCACCTAAAACCACTAGAATAGGCGAACTTGATTTGCAAAATTTCCCAAGGGACTGACAAACACACTTGTTTCTAGAATGGTACGGATGGGGAATGGAATCGCCTATTCGACAATGGATTTTCCTAAATCTTGACTCAGACAGACGGAAGACTCGAATAGGGAGGAAAAATCACCCTTGCAGAGAGAAAAATCACCCCAAGGAGATAGAAAATTTTCCTATCCTATGGGAATGGGAAAATTTGACAAACAAGAGGACAAACAAGAAGACTCGAACTAACAGTAAGTTCACCCCTGGAGGGGGAAAATTTTCCAATTCTATGAAAATAGGCGAATTTGACAGAGGATGACTGATGGGATGACTTTGACTGAAAATGGGATCGCCCCTGTGGACAATAGGTTCACCCCAAGTGATGAAAAATTCACCTATTCTATAGAAAATGGGTGAGTTTGATGGATGATGACTGAAAAACTCACCTATTCCAGAGAACAGGCAAAAACGGGGTCGCCTAAAAAGTGACCCATAGGAAAATTCGCCTCTGACGAAGATGAATTCGCCCAAACGGATGACCTGGAATAGACTTGGATATGAAATTTCCCTTTTGTAGGGAAAAATCACCTGTCTACAGTGCAAATTCACCTCTATAAGGGGAAAATTTGCCTCTATAGGTAGGGGTTGACTGTGGCAAAGGACAACAAGTATGGTAAACAATAGACAGAAGGCTAGGCTGATTCAACTAAAAATAAAAGCACTGGTATCGTACAATGAAGACACGCCAAGTAGCACAATCCTAAAATTAGTGATGAGGGTTTACAAACTTGATGTAGGCCCACCACCTTGGCGCATAACCCAGCAGTTAATACTCGATACCGCGGTTCTCCTCGATCACCTTTCGTAGAAGGCGATAACTAGCATTCTAGTGGCACAAGGTCATCAACAGACGCCACTGGCTTACCTTCACACTCTCACTCGAGGACTATTATAGTCCACCACGAGGATTTCTATCTCAACCCAAGGGAGTACGTGGTGAGTAAATTTGGGATATGGTGTGCATCCCCTACACTAAACCAAGCCGCAACTAAAACACGGGTCTCTATCTAGGTTGAACAAGGCTATCTCCTGAGTCCTCGATATATGCACGATACATGGGGCACAACCATGAACACCAATCCATCACAAGTGTGAATCAGGAGCCCTAGCAAGGTATTGGAAACTCAAACCAACTATGCACGTCTTATCTAGGTATCACCCTATCTTTGATGCTTCGCTAAACATGACATGACTAGATTGAGGTACAACTTTAGCTCTCCCCCCTTTATATACCCTACCAGTAACATGTGGTTGGGATCAACCCCTGGGTGATGAAATCCTAGGAAGGTCCCACTAAGGGAAGAAGATACTAGACATTTTTAGCTAGTCCCCAGGCTCGCACGTAGCGTGAGGGGAGAGCTTAGACATACTAGCACCTCCTAGGTGGAATGGACTGGACTAGAGTAAACTATGACTTCTTGTCACCTAGGATCGCCGAGAGGCACAAGGGGATTGGATACATCAACATTTTACTCTCAAACATAGCAAACAAGTTAATTGACCCTTTAATTAATCTGTGTGTGCCTAGCTAGTATGGAAAAATAATAGACAGACCAAGTAAAAGGTCTTCAACCGATCGTCCTACAAAAAATGTGTCAGTAATTTACCACCACCAGTCTTGGACGAACGAAGACAAGCTACACACATTGTTAGTAAAAACCAGACACACTCACAAACAAATGAGTTAGCGGATTAGTACATGAAACTAAAACCAAAACAATGCTAAAAACAGAAGATTAAAGTCTTGGGTTTACCTCAAGTTTTCCTCTGTATGATGCAGATTCACCTATCCTAATAAGAAAATTCACCCCTATTCAGAGCAAATTCACCTATTCTTCTGAGCAAATTTTCCTCCCTGTACAAATGGGTGAATTCACTTTTGCCTCTATGACTCGAGCAACCTCACCTATTTCTAGAGATCACTTGCAAACTTGCCCTTGATTCGAGCAAATTCACCTATGATGGCAGGTTCGCCCCTTTTCAACAAAAAGATTGAATTTTTTGGATGCGAATTAGCCTTTGTGACTAGAAAATTTGCCCCTAGCTAACAGTTCACCTGTTTCTAACTGCAAATTCACCTCTATAAGGTGCAAATTCGCCCATGAGGGCGGATTCACCCCTATGTTTAAACTTGAACCTATGAAACTCAAACAACAACAAACATAAAATGATAGACCTATGAAGTGGGTCCCACTGGGTGTGCCAAAAAAGTGTGGAGTGTTTGATTCCTAGTCTAAAATGCAAAACAAAAAAAAATGCAATCAAGGAAAACACAAAAAACACCTCAACAATTAGCCTAGCTGAAATTGAACAAAATGAAATACAAGATGAAGTATGTTACCTTGTCCAAGTTGATTGGTTGGTTGGCCCTATTGATTCATTCAATTGTGTGCTCCTTCGAATGAAAAATATCATGAAATCAGATGCAAAACGATGAGGGTGAGATGGGGAATGCAATGGTGTAAGTGGGTATTTTGATGGGTGCACAATGTAGATGCAAAAATGGAGCTCAAAGTTGCAACAATAGTGGATGCTTGAAGGCTTGAATGCAAGTGTGCTAAATTGAATTTTAAGTGATTCTTTTTTGTTGCAAATGAGGGAAAAATCCTATAATTTTAGGGGACATGCCTCTAAGAAATGGAGGGATGAGATGATGCCAACATGGACAAGATCAAGGGCTAGGGTGGGTTGAGGACTCACAAGCCCTCACATCTTGACATGTGTCCAATGAGGTGTCAAGGGGAAGGTGAGGTGGAGGTACTTTAAGGTACCTTGGGATTGGGACAAGATCTCCTCATAATATAGGTCCTTGTCCCCATGTGGGAGATGTGACTCATGAGGAATTAAAAATTCCTCAAATATCCTCATGGGGAAGGAGAGAAGAATTAAAAATTCCTAAAAAGACATGGGGGAATAAAAGTAAATTTTAAATTCACATGGGGAAATAGGTTGCATTCTCCAAAAAGAGAAATCATTTAATGAAAGTTGACTTGGGGGTATGCCATAAATGGCATAAGGATTAGGTTGACCTAATCAAGTAATTAAAGTTGTGCAAGTAGGTGATTATATGAATTAATGAAGGATTAAGGCAAGTGGAGAATTATGGAGGATGTGACACTAATCCTAATTAAGGGTGTGCACATCCTAATCATGGATTGATTAAATTAATCTAGATTAGAGGGGGATTATGGAGGATGGGACAAGGAGAGAAAAAGGTGAATTTAAAATTGATTTAAATTCATAGAGCCAAATGACTAAATTAAATAAATTAAAGCATTTATTTAATTTAGAGAAGGGATAAAAGATAAAGTATTTAATTATTTAATTAAATACCTTAGGAATTGTAGATGTTCAAATTATACTGATTGATATCATGCACTCGATCCTGATTCACTAACACCAATTCTTCCTTAATCACGT
>VDFB02057539.1:0-14909 GCA_007258455.2 Sequoia sempervirens
TTTTTACTTTTCAATCTGAAACTCCATATTAAACTGTCAAAATTTAAAGAGAAAAATAAAGTATAAAAGCATGCCTAAATTGTTACTTCACTTCTGCACTTTTGAGTTCAAAATGCTTAGCTACACCAAGTATCCATAGTTGTGTATTATCTAAAACTCTGCTCTAACTTGAATATTTTCCTCTATTCTTGAAAGCATGTGTCTTCAAAAAATTTGAAGTTTCTCTTTTCTTCCTCTCACGTTCATCAGCTAGAATGAATAATGATCAACAACAATGCTCTCTAAAACCTTCAATTTGATTTAAATCATCACTACAAACAACAATAAGTAATCTCCATGCTTGAAATTATGAAGAACTGCCTATATATAGTGTATGTTCTCTACAATGAATCTCTTTATTTTTCACAAACTAGTGATGCCTTTCTTTCCTACCGTAGTTGTAAATGATAACAATAAAAATCAATGAATAATAAACTCCAAATTCCACTTTAAATCTTGTAACCTTACTCCACAACCACCACCCATAATAACTTTTAAACTGGATTTTAATGACAAGCCTCCACTATGCCTCATCATAAGCATTCATAGCATTTTTCTATGACAAGAATCTAGCCTACGTTGGAGGCTTTAGCCTCACGTGGGAGTTGGAATAGTTTGAACTTAATACCTACCACTACATGCATTAGTTTACATGTCATGTCCCCAAATTGGAGGTATGGTGATTTAATTAAATTAATTGATTAAGTTGTCCAAAAATAATAATATATCAAAATGATAGCTTAATTGATTATTTTAATTAAATAAAGTGGAGGTATTAGATTAATTATTTATAAAGTTATTCCAATAAATAATATCTTAAGGATGACTTTATATTTAATTAAATTAATAAAGTGACTAAATAAAATGATATATTAAAAAGTCACTTAAATAATAAAATAAAAAAATATTTTAGAAGCTTCTTGGAGATGGGTTAGAAAAAGTATATAAGAAGCTCATTGCTAGTCATTCAAGAACACTTGGATTTTATTACTTCTTACATACCTATGTGGTAGAAAGAGAGCTTGAATGTTTTCATTGCCTGAGGGTTTGAAGACTCTAAGGTGTCAATTTCAGTTGTGAAATATCAACCCTAGTTGGATAGTGGAGGGAGATACTTCAGTCTTTCTCATTGAGATCATTGTAGCCATTGGAGAACATTTTTGGAGAAGTTTGGTGAGTTATTTGAGGTCTATAATTTTGTTTTAGTCTACAAACTAGCCATGGGAGGAATTACATTTTTATTCATTGCTCTTCACTAAGGGGACAAAATTTTATGGGTATTGGAGGGATCACTTTCTCTTGCAAAGAAAATCATTTCTAAAATAATTTTGGAGGCCAATACTGTTGCATTTATTTATACAAAAAATTTCCAAGCAAGGGCATGGGCGGAAAAAGTTGGAGGGAATTTCTTCATTGAAGAGGCACCGTACCATTAGTATATGATCCCAAGTTTTTATATGCATTTCTTACTTCAAATTTTAGCATCATTTCATTGTAATAATGATGTTATAACAACAACTATAGTTGCATACATTCAAGTCATTGTAAGCCAAGAGTCTTGGAAAATCATTCACAATCAGCTTGCATTTAGTTCATGCACCATTAATAAGAGTAGGAGTTGCATAATTAGCATAGCAATACATTATTGTAATCAGCTGGAAGTTATTTTGCAATAGAAGTTTCTTTGGAGGTTGTATGCCAAATATATGACGAAATGTCACTTGGCTGTAGTTGCTCATTTGCATCAAGTTGTGTCATTTAATTGCATTAGAAAAACACAAAAACATATTGCATATCATTGTTATTTTATATTAGTCAATTTGCGTCATTGGAGAACCTCTTGAAATATCATTAGCATCAAGCAACATCAAAACAAAGCAATCATAAATTTATAACAGCAAGTTCAAACTTTGTAAAACAAGTGTTTGACGAAATGTCCAAGGCTTGAAAAGGTGAAAACAAAGACAAATTTTTCCAAGGACATTACAATACATGACTAACTACCTCAAAATGCCATGGCTCTTTCCATAGGCCGTTGGAATTTAATTAAATCATAATATCATATATATTATTATAAGAGAGGGGGACCACCGCGTGCAAGACCCTAGGTCACGGAGGGCCAAGACGCAAGAGGTTGCCCTAACTTACCTCAGCTAAGTGTATTGCAAAGGACTATGAGGCGAGAATAACAAGGACCATGAGGCCTCTCAGTTATTCTGCCACTACTGAATTTGACTCCATTTTCCGACGAACGTTCGTCGGTCATTCGACAAACATTTGTCAGAAAATCGACGAATTGACGAAAAAAATTTCATCGCTATTTTTTCATCAAAATTCCAACGACGAATTAAACATCAAAATAATGGCGCAGATTCGTCGGTCATCGGCATCATAAAATGACTCAGATGTTTGTCAGAATATTGATGAAAACTTCGTGTATCCACTAATGAATTACAACCAAAATGCAATTGCAATGGCTCTTTCGAAGCACCGAAACAACACCAGAAGTTCATCGCCATTTCAACAAAATGGGCAAGGATTTACGATGAAGTTTTCATCACAGCTAAGAAACTTTGTTGGACCTTTTCTATGATTCATTATTGGCCTTCATCGAAATTGTGACGAAATGGGCAAGAAGTTACAACGAAGCCTTTGTTGCAGCTAAGCAACTTCGTTGAAACTTTTATGTGATTCATTGGTGGCCTTCGTCGAAATTGCGACGAAATGGGCAAGGAGTTACGACGAAGCCTTTGTTGCAGCTATAGCAACTTCGTCGGACCTTTTCGGTGATTCGTCGGTGGGTTTCATCGAAATTGCGATGAAACAATGCAATTTAAAAAATATATATTTGTTGAAATGTACCATTGTGGAGACTCTTGCCGATGACCACTGAAGCCAACCCATCAGTGAGAGATCAATCATCGACACAGGATAGAAAACTCACTCCGATAGTCCATGTCTTGCCGATGACTTCCATCGGCAAGATAGATCTAATGTCACACCGATCTGACCTCTTTAGGAGTTTTGAACACTATTGGTTATCAGCAAGACATTTTGAGGGTCTCGCCAATTAAACAAGTGTCTAAGAGAATGTAAACAAATGGAACCTATAAATTTTCTTGTTTTGGGGTTCTTTAAATCATAAAATAGATACCATCTTCTTGTGTATAATGTACTTATATTCATATTTGAATTCAAGACCAATTGTCATTGCACATTCCATTTTACTTGCACAGAGTATTCTATAAGCAATATATTGATAATGCCAAATGATTTATGGTTTTGTACAACTCTACCTATCATCACAGTGTTGTTGTTCCCCACGAGAGAATCCTGCAAAGACAAGTTTACAATACCTAGTCAAATAATATGAAAAAGACTTACTTCCATACAAATTAAATGATTATTCTCACAATGGAAATTGTCTAATTAAAACAACAATTCCATGAAAGGTTATCCATGCTTCATAAGAGATGACTAATCATACATACAAACTGCAAGATGCATAGAAAAAGAATTACACTTGAGAACAACCAAGGGCAAACAAGGGAAGGAGTTAAGAAACGTCTGGATTGAAGAGAAAATGTGTAGGGAAAATGTTGAGCAGTGTCAAGAGAACAGATCTTGTAGAACATATTATTGACCTAATCAAGCTCTTGAACAACTTAAACAAAATTAAAATACTAACACATACATGAGACATGTAATGAAATTCCAATATCTACTATCTTTTTCATTAATGCAGAGGTAGGTAAAGGAGAAATAATTATAATTGTAACACTATTCATAGTCTAGTAAATTATGTTCATAATTTGTGTTCAATGGACCTCGGTTTTATCATTATCTGCCCATCTAATACCATATTTTAATCTAGGGGTTCCAATATCTCAGATCTAAAGAAGCACCTTCAATTAACCATTTACAGTACTATAAAATAAGGTAAGACTTTTACTTGAGAAAGATTGGGTACACTTGTAGGATTAAAGTTCTCACAATCATCAAGATTTATTGGCACACAGATAGAACTTGTAACATATGAAGTAATGGATGACTAAAAGTTAGTGAAATGGTCCTTAATATGTGACCGGTTTGCAAATTGATTGGTAGAAAATAAGGTTACAAATAGATCTACATGAAAAATTATGAGGACAATCTATTGTAATCATCAAAATAGATGAAAAGTGCAAAGGAAAGAGTCGAGCTACATCTCTAGAGCCTAAAAAAAACACATGCAAGAAACATAAAAAAAAAAAAGAACAAACCAATTTTTGGATGAATACAAAATGGTGCCTTCAGCAAGTGATTCATATGCTTTCACACCTAACAAGGACATTAAGAAGATTTTAGTCTTCCTCTGTGAAATTAACTACTTATAGAATAAACCCAGAAACCAATATTATATACCTCCATGTCTAGCCGAGGGTAGGTATAAGAGAAAAAAATTTCCTCAATGCGCCAAAAAATATCAATGTGTGTGTAGGTTTGTATTACTCAAAATATCATTTCACTACCTAAGGAAAAATACCAAAGTGATGTTTTAAATTTCAATCTTCACATAGGCTCCCTTATTGCTACACATGCATATACAAGCATTATTCAAGCTCTAAACTATTCAAATATTAAGGATTTAATTAGCTATAAGATAGAAAGTTGTTGTTTAGACATAACCCATCATCTTTTACATATCTTTATTCACTCCTAGCGCATCAGATAAATTTGTGTAAATGAGACAAAAATGTGAATCTTTTATGACAAAGAAAATTCTCAAAAGGAGGGGGGAGAGAGCAAAGGGTAGGGGGCAAGAGAATGCTTGAATGTATAGCAAAGTATAACATTTTGATCATTATAACAATGAAATTAATCTTAAGTTTGAAGCATTAATATCATTTACAACATTTATGATCAAGAATGAATGTAAGTAGAGAAACTTTTGCATACCTACAGATGGTACAAAATTTCATGGTTAAGTGGAAGCCTCCCATCAACAACAAGATCCAAATAATTGTGTATCTATCTCAATCGAGCCTCTAGACCCTTCAAAGCTGTCAATTTTTCCACTAACCTGTTATGCACAAAAGTCAAAGTTTAGAGTTATGTCACCACTAAAAACAGAAGAAATAGAGCTTTGAAACCAAATCCACACACAACAAAATGTGGTATTCATACAAAGCCATACAAACAAACTAAACTCAGAACATTGGAATGGAAACAACTTCAAATTATGATGCAGAGCATGGATTCAGGGTATAAAGAATCATTTTTTCTGCCACCATAGTGAAAATTTAGCACTTTCTTTCATCTTTTCATATTGGTTTGATGCTTCAAATGATGCATTTTTTATATTGAAAAGTGTATTACCTTATTGAGTTTCTCTTTGTTTCAAGAATAGTTTAATATTCTCTACTTAATAGGGCCAACCATGTGATGGTGGAAGCTCATTTGGTCCCTCCCCCCCCCTCACATCACTCTTAATTCCCCATACCTGATCGTATAGCATTAATCATTCATTCATCCATTAATAACATATAACATTCATTCATCCATCCATTAATAACATATAACATTCATTCATCCATTAATAACATATAATATTCATTCATTAACATATAAAAATTCATTAATTAACATATTCACATTCATTCATTAACATATAATATTCATTCTTTTCGGTTTTTTGCATATTATCAAAAATAGTTTGTCATGATATGATTACAATCACCCTTTTTTGTTTATTTTTTTTTAAAACTAAAAAATATGAAGTGGAGTATCATTTTTCTAAATCATTTGTCCCCCTTTAGTTGATTTCTACCCAGCACAGCGTGATCTTAATGCGACTAATCATCTACTCATGAAGTGGACGCCGCTGCAAGGGGGGGTCCGCTGCAATAACAAAGAAATGTTAAGCTGATATGTTTTATTATTATTGTTACAAGTATTTCATTAATTAAAAGAACATTAGAGTGGTTCTCTTTACCTGATGGGTCCACATCATGTTCTTGAACTTTTGTTATAGACTCATGCTCAACATGTTGAACACCCTCTAAATCCTGATCTGCAGTTGAAACATGAAGGTTACATTAATTAATACACCAATTGAAATTAAATATGTTTAAGAGAACATGAGAGTGAGTTACTCTTTACTTGATGGGGCCACATCATGTTCTGATCTTCTAACTTTGATCATGCTCAACATTAATCATACTCTACATGCTTTCTAAGTTGAAACATTACATTAATTAATACACCAATTGCAATTAAATATGTTTAAAAGAACTTTAGAGTGGTCCTCTTTACCTGATGGGGCCACATCATATTCCTGATCTTCTCTAGCCTGATCATGCTCAACATGTTGATCAGCTCTACATGCTCTAAAGTACTGGGATGTACACCATGACCTTCATCTGCATGTTTGCTCCACCCTCACCAGGCTGCATTCCAATGTCATGTGCAGTATTATCATTGCTTGAATGTTTAAAACAAATAGGCATGTAATTACTTTATGGTGGAAATTAATATTGAATAGATTGCACAAGTATTCAATTTTAAATAAACTTTATTGAGTTTATTTACCTACATGCCGAATGTAGTGGAAGATTATGTTTTCCCAGTCAAGAATCTTAGGCGTTCAGCCACGACTCCATAGCCTTGCTGGAAGGCAATCTTCAGGTCATCTTCTGTGGGAACTCTGTTGAATTTAGAGCCCTACATTTTTGCATAGGATCATGAATTTTGCTTCTATGGTGTGATAAAACCAAAATTGTTTTCAATTTATTATTTGGATACAATATTTCATTTATTGATACTTACAATTCATTCAGCTAATTTTATATAACCACTAGAGCCAAGTTTTTGTTGCCCGTGTTTTTCTAGTCTTTCCTTTGTTGCCTTCAATGTGTCGGACAGCCTATGAAAAGTTTGAAATACGTTAGATTATGTAAAAAGAAAGAGTAATCAGTATATAATTACATTGTTGATAGTATCACATACCTTCCTTGGCCCAATGGTGTCTTTCCTTTTTTCTTTTCAGTCTTTTCCTTTCCATCCGACACCAGGTCCTTCCACTCCCTCTCTGGAATCATGGGGGGTTGCTCATACTTTTTTTTCTTCTCTAAATGTGACTTATATTGGTCCCTCACATACTTTAGATAGGTACCAGCTTTCTTAAGGACCTTGGTTCGGTTGAATGTTTTATCACCGAAGAGCACAACTAAATGGTTAATGAGCTCATCTTTTAAATCTTGATTTTGGGCATTCTATCATGTATGTATGGTGGGCCCGAAGAGCTCCAATGTAATATCACTTAGATGTTTATAAAAAACATCATTTCCTACAAAATGATCATGGGATCAATAGTCTACAAAGAGCGATCAATAAGTAAATTTCAATTGGATTATATATAATAATAATTAAAACATTTTAAAGTACCTGGGACCTTCTCTATCTATATGGGAACAAAATCCTCGGTCACCACAAATGTGACCGGAAATGTTCCTGTACTAGTAATATAGGAAGATCCAGGAAATGCTACTAAAATATCACCAGTACTAGTGGCCTCGGCATCCTTGGGTACATGTCCTAACGCATGTTTTGGCATGTGTTCGTTGCCAGAGGGTGCACTAACGGATGCCTGCATGGTATGTGTTTTTGACATTTCAGACAACAATATAGGCACAGATGATGGGGTCAGATGATGTGATGTATGTGCAGGAAGATTAGGATGGACACTTGTACCAACCCCTACTCCTCGGGCAGCACTTGCAATACCCTGATCATGGCCGGGAGCATCATGAGGACGCAAAAAATCCTGTAGAAACAACACATATTTTAATTCATGACATAAAAGAGTACAAAATATAAAACCATGAATGAACTTATGTTATAATTAAAGACCTCATGACAGCTTACTTGCAAGTTTTGTGATCTCTTAGTCAATATTTTAACCCTCTCTCTTATCTCATCTGTTTGAGGCACTATGAATAACAATTTAAGGATTTCTTCATTGCATTTTTTTGGGTCTTCCTTATCATATCGAGAGGGTTTGTTGAATAAGCGATGTCATCATCACATAATATTGACTACACCTCCCTATGGATGCTCTCATCTACTGCTAGTGTTTTTCCTCGATCAGTCAACTACAACAAGAATATTAAAAATATTATCGAAATTAACCCAATAAACTTATCAAAACAACATAATAATAAAACATTTTGCTCGTATCTAATTTGTACAATTACAATGAGGTAAACCTGTCAGGTAGAAGCGCCTGAAGATAAATCACGATCTATGCTTTGGGTCAGAGCCTTCTTTGTATGATCAATGTCCCACTATGACAAAAATTAAATATAAAAAAAATTACCGAAATGAAACCAATAGACTTACGAAAAAAAATATAAGAATAAAATGGTATATTGGAGTCATTAATTGGAGGTTGGGTAAAATGCTACATAGTACGTACCACCCCTATAGTAATTGTGTTTGTAACTAAGTGATTCAAATTGTAATCGATTAGCAACTCTTCCCCTGCAGTTATTGATTTTATCGCACATATGAATACACGACTTCCCTCACACGTCTCGAATATGCAATTGGGTTGCTTATTTGTTGACCCAGGTCATGTACTATTTATAAACCCTGCAATACTCCCTGATGCTTTTGGCCTTCTGTTAATGTACATAGCCACTCCTTTTTTTTTATCCTTATCTTTTAGTTGTATATAATTTGTTGATAGTGCATACCTACGCATACTTCGTGTATATTGAACCAGTTGCATCCAATCTTTGTAACTGTAACAGGGTCTGACATACTCCATCAATTCAGTAACTTTTTCGTAATAAACCTTTATGTTGTCCATGCAAAATAGGTCCAAACCATGTAATGATGATGGTGTTATGTGATATATCCTCTTGTTGACACAAAAATCAGTGTTTATTGGAGGAAGTTCCTTGTGTACCCATTGTTTCTGTAGATGTATGTACCTCAAGGGCCCCTTGACATCGCCTATGCTCTCATCATCATAAGAATATGACCCCCCTTCAGCAAGAAAAAATTCCATGTGTTTACAAAATTTTCTTCTAATCTTTTGACCTCTAGTTGATCTCCGTCTTTTAGACATACTACATGTCTCGCTTTCCTCTTCTCTTCCTAAATTTCCCTCACTCGAGGAAGACAAATCTGAAAAATACCTATTTGGTGGTACCTACACTCATAAGGATGTTGGATGAAGTTCTTTCATGGTGATGTGATCGTAAGGTGACATTATGATTAATTTATCATTTCATCGCTACAATTTCACAGGTTATAAGGTAATCAAGTCTTGATAGATTGTTACTACCATCCAAATGTGTCCATCACAAATCAAATCTACTTAACATTTTAACTCCCAAACTTTGTAACAAGTGCTAAATGTGACTATGGTCCACCAGTTACACAACCAAGGCCTCAAATGTATTCTCTAATTGTAATCAAAGGACTTTTGCTCTTCATTCAAGTTAATAAACTTGAAGGGAAACACCACCAAGTGGTTTATTGGACACGTACATGACTAAAAATAGCAGCAAATTTACATTTAATTTTCATATGTCTAAGTGGTTAATGGGGAGGGAGTGTGTACTAGGCTTGGTTAAGTCATCATAAATTTATGCTTTGGCAATAAATTTTTTTTAAGTCATCTTAAATCTTCCTATGTCTAATTGCTAGGAGACTTTTGGTATGTTTTAAGGTAGGATGATTGATGAAAGAGCCCAAAGAGCCTTTCTCCATGGTATCCAGGTACACATAGCAGTGGTCTTCTCTTATATGGTTGGACATGATTTAAAGAATTTAGCTAGGAATTATTCATTTTACCTAAGGTTTTCTTATAATGCCACCATTGGAAAAGTATGATCAAATTCCTCTATTATGAAGAATTGGTCTATGTGCCTCTAGTAATCACTGTAAATGTTTGTAAGGATAAAATGACTAATTGCATCGGGTAGGAGAGAATCAACTTTGAGTTCTTCAAAGATTATATTCCTCTATTCATAATTTTTAAGGGTTGTGTGTGGAGGAGTTTATCACTACCAAGAAGGCAGGAGACCTTTCCTTGTATTCTTTTATAATTTTCATTATTCTTATTTATTTTACACTTACATTTACAAATACACATACATATGCATTTACTATTTTCATTTATTTCTCATTTAGTTTAATAGTTTGATCGATTTCATATTATATGTGTTGAAGACTTTAGAATTTCAATTACATTAATTTATGGATATGTTGTATCTATAACACTACAAAACCATATGCTCTTTGCATTTACACTTGCATTTAGAAATACACATTTATATACATAGATATAGATTTCTTTAATGATATGTTGCATTTATTGTTCTAGGAGAGCATTCAGTAATTACATTTACATTTACATTTAAAAATACATATACATACATACATATATGTGTGTGTGTATGTATATCATTTATATTCAATGTTCAGAAACAACCCATTAGGTCAACACATGGATAAAAATTCATAAAATCATATCTCCCATACATATTTTGTTGAAACCTAGGCTTGAACCTCTCATTTCACATGCTTTTCTTCATAAAACTATTGAGGGAAGTAGCTATACCTTCTTTATTTCTCATCCTACTCCCTATTCATGCATCCTAAAATTACAACAGTATCCATGGGGCCTCTTACACAAGCTACAGTAATCACAAAAAGTGTAAGAGCCCCTTTATATCATGTTTGGACTACAAAACCCTCAAAAATAGGGTAACTCAGATTATGATTTGTTGGTGAGCTGTATGGAAAAAATCATTAGCACTAGCTCATTTTTGGAGTCTTTTGAAAGAGAAGTGAATCAGGTGGTAGTTAATTACAAACCTTATAGTGTCAAGGTGAATGAGGTGATCAATTTTGATTGGCCAACTAATGAAGAGTACCAAAAATGGGTAAATGTATATTTAACTAAGGAAGAGTGAAAAGGAGTAGGCTATTAATGGTTGACAAATAAGCTATTGTAGTTACAACAAATTCCAGTTTTGTTTTTTGGTGACAGTCTAGGCACGGAATTCTTGAATTTTTTTGTTGTTGCATCAACCATTCTCAACGGGCACGATGAACAAGAAGATTCTCTAGGGAGATTGTTGTTGTAAAAAAAATGGAATATCACAAGGCGATCCAATTGGCTAGTGACACGTGTGCTTTTGGCCCGATGCTTGTTTGCTCCTTTTTTTATAAGAAGGATTTCAAGGCCAGAAGTACAAGTTAGCAAGTTAAATATTTTTGGTAGAGTCTAGATGGGGATTTACCAAAGCAAATTGTAAAAGTCGATGGTTTTAGGAAAATGCAATTTGGGTTTTTAGTGTTTTGTAGTAGGTTTTGAATTCATGGGGATTTAATGTTTTATGTGATGCTGGAATTTGAATTGATATGATTAATTCAAACTCATGTCTCTCCATTGTACAAGTATGTCTAAATTTTGAATAAAATGATCAGGGTTGTTTAGTTCATCTCACTATTGTGGTGTGTATGATTCTTGTTTTAGTTTTAATTCAAGGGTATTCAAATGCTTGAATAGAGTTGTAGGTGGATATGTTACGTATAGGATTTGATAGAAGTAGTATTGGGTTGGGAATGCACATATTGATGAGATTGGCAAAGCAATGTTATCAAGGATCTTATATGTTATATTATTTAAATTTGTCTAGCCATAGATGCTTATAAATTTGGCTCCTCCAATGGATATATGGCACTAATCTGCAGTGGTAGTGCGGAGGTTGTAAGCATGATGAGGATCACACCCTCCCGAGTCTTGTAGAGCCCAAAGTGTAGGAGAGTCTTTCCAAAGCCTCATCCCAGTTGGTCCAGGTCCTTCGAGCTTCCCTTTATTGGAATTGGCAATTCCATAGGTAGATTAGAAGATCAACCTGCTTACTATAAAAACAACCAACACCTTGCATATGTTTGTGGTGGAGGTATTAAGGAAGAATTGTATGCCTCTATTTCCATTCATTAGATCTAGCTTAGCCTAGCATATACTTGGGCTAAGTCTACAATTGCTTCAGACTCGTGATGAAGGCTATGTGTGATGAAATTCTAGACCTCAACCAAGATGTGGGTAGATTATGGGAGTTTTTCCAAGAACTGAGGCTAGTCGATAAAAATGTGAAAGACTAAGCTATTTAATTTTGTCTTATCTTATACCATTTTATGGAGATAGGGGTGCCAATTTACAAGAAAGATCTTTGGAAACTAGGCATAAAAATTGTAGGTTAAAGAGAATGGGGGTGCCAAACTTAAAGTACTCATTGCCCCTTGGTTTTCAATTTTTCGTGAGTGCCCTCAACCTCATCCTCATCACTAGTATTGACCTTGTTTTCACTCCTCCAAACTCTTCCTCAGTGCTGATATTGAACTTGTTTTCACTCCTCCAAACTCTTCGTCGGCGCTGGTATTGACCTTGGTTTAACTCCAAACTCTTCCTCGGCACTGGTATTGACCTTGTTTTCACTCCTCCAAACTCTTCCTACCGACACTAATATTGACCTTGTTTTCCCTCCTCCAAACTCTTAAAACCGGCACTGGTATTGACCTTGTTTTAACTCCAAAATCTTCCTCAGTAGCTAGCATTGACCCCTTTATTTCACTACTCCAAACTCTTCGCCCAGCAGCATGGCTTGTTTTCACTACTCCCAAACTCTTCCTGGCGTTGGTATTGACCTTTCCACTTCTCAATTTTGTGAGCTACAGCTTTAGTTTCATTAGGTTTTCACAATTATATTAGTAGATTTAAAATTTTGGTGCGGTAGCTAGGATTTTAATATTCTACAATATAGTTAAGTATATATTAGCTATATTTTACATAATAAATAATATAATTATTCAACTTATTATAATTATATATTATATTCTTTAACAAAATTATTAAATACATATAAAATTATTATAATTAATAATTATTAATAAGTATATTTTTATATAATACAAAATATAATTAATATAATATATATTTAAGATAATAGTAATATATATTAATATGAGGAGAGAAGAGGAAACTAAATTTTTGATTGGTTGTTTCATGTCAACAATCCAAGGATGGCATGTGTCCTTGGGGAGTTATGCTCAAGGTAGCATGCCATTTGATTAAAGATATGATAATTCTCCTTTAAGACCTCTTCAATGTACCCATTGCACACTTAAGGAGACAAAGATAAATATAGGGAAGAAAATATAGAGAGAGAGGGAGATAATGACAAACATACAAATAGAAAGGGAGAACAAGAGATAGAGAGAGGTAGAGAGATAAAGATATAAGGATGAATAGATAGAGACATAGGGAGGGTGATTGATATATCTCTCACTGTCGCTCTCTATATCTCTATATCTCCCACTATCTATGTCACTCCCTCTTCCCCCCTCTATCTATTGAGTTATCTCTCCCTCTCCCCCTTTTGTCTCTCATTCACTCCATCTCTCCTTCCATCTCTCCTACTCTATATCTCTATCTCTATTTCTCTTTTTATCTCCCTCTCACTCCTCTCTCTATCTCTTTCTATCTATATCCCTTTCTCTCCCTCCCCCTCTGTATCTCCCCCTCTCTATCTCTCACCATCTCTCCCTCCCTATCCCCCCTATCCATCGACTCTATATCTCCACCTCTCTTCCTTTCTCTTCCCATATATCTCCATCTCTCTTTCTCTTCCCATATATCTCTATCTCTCTCTCTTTCTCTCCCCATCTATCTCTATCTCCTCATATATTAACTAAGAAGCCATGCAAGCATACAATAGTATATGTTGGTAAAACTATAATAGTCTTTTATTAAACTATCGTGGAGTGTGTCACCACTCTTCATTCAGCATGGGGAAATGCCAAATGTAGCAATTTTTTGTTGCTTTTTCAAGTTCTAAGCTGTTATTGGGTTGAATAAAGTTGTGTTATGACCCTTCATCTCTTTAAAATAATTAGACAATATTAGCGAGATCAGGAAGGGGAGAAAACTAAACTCCTTCAAAATAGGGGTAGTTGTGGGTTTGTTGGTGTTCTTTGTATACTATATACTTAGTTCCTCTAGGATAAATAAGTCACTTTAGATCATTTTCTTATTTGTGTATCCTAACTAAGATAGAGTAAGCTTTTTCATTTTAATTGACTACTACATAATAGTTTATGTGTTGAAAGAATTGTTTCCATTCTTTGTAGTTTTTACATTGGAATACAAATAATATTTAATTTCATGCCAATATACTTCTTTCATAAAGATATTGTTTCAAATAAGTGCTTCATAACCCATCTAATCAAATCATAATTAACCTATCAAAAAGGCAATAGGAATTTTCTAAAGAAAAGAACACTTGACCCAATCATAAGTGTATGGCCTTCGAAGAAAGGACTGATCCACCTTAGCAATAACAATGACCTGATCTAGATTTGGGTATGTGCAAGAACATGATGGGCCAAAAAGTGGCAACATCAAAAAGTAGCATTTTGAACTCGCCAAAAAATGCAAAAATCTCGAGTTGACTTTTTTTTTGGGTTGGGTGTTAGTAAATTGCTCCATAGCAATGCCCAAGCCAAAGTACTACAAATCAGATATCTGATTCAAATCGAATATCCGATTTGTTTTGGATATCCAATTTGTGTCTAATATCTAATTTGAAAAACATCTTAAAATGTAACATTTTGGTGCTATAAATTGGATATCCGATCTAAATCGAATATTCATTTTTTCACACACATATACCCAAGAGTAATTAGGAGGTGGAGGGTGGGAAAGAGAGAGAGAGAGAGAGGGAGAGAGAGGGAAAGGGAGAGAGAGGGGGGGAAGCGAGAGAGCGAGAGACAGAGAGGGGGAGAGAGAGAATGAGGAGGGGGAAGGGAGA
>VDFB02057540.1:0-15960 GCA_007258455.2 Sequoia sempervirens
GATTTAGTCATTAATTTAGTCATTGATTGTTGTTAATCGGTCATTTATTTAGTCATGGTAGTGATTTATTTAGTCATTAATTTAGTTATATTTAGTTATATATTTAGTCATTAGTTGGGTCATTGATTGTTATTTAACTAGTTATTTATTTAATCATGATAGTCATTTATTTAGTCATATTTAGTTATTAATTTAGTCATACTTTAGTCATATATTTAGTCATTATTTTAATCATGGTAGTCATATATTTAGTTATTGTATTCATATATTTGGTCATTGTATTCATTTATTTTAGTCATAGTAATCATTTATTTAGTCATGGTTTAATCATTTATTTAAGTGAATCAATGATTCAAGTTATAAATCAAATCTAACTTAATTAATTCTCACAAATTTATCCATATAAATTTCAAATATCATAGATATTCAAATTTTTTTTTGTATTGGATTAACATGAAAAAAAATACAATCAACACAACTTTATGCATATAAAGCTCAAATATCATATATATTCAAATGTGTTTTTGTATTGCATGAAAAAAAAGAATATACAAATAGCAAACAACTGCATAACCAAAGGAATTACAAACAACTTTATGCATATAAAGCTCAAATATCATAGATATTCAAATGTTTTTTGTATTGCATGAAAAAAAAGAATATACAAACAACAAACAACTGCATAACCAAAGGAATTACAAACAACATATAGTTGCATAAACATAGATCCAAGAAATACATCCTTCATTGCACTTTGGTTGTCATAGAAGACAAATCCAAGATATGATACAAATGCTACAAACATTGAAGGGAGAAAAAAAATAAAAATATATAGTAAATGTAGTTATATTATTTGTGGTGCATATATTGCCTGATTCGGAGTAGCCTTGCCCTCCCATTCTAGCTGGACAACCCTTGAGAGAAGATTGGAAGGATTCGAATGAGAAGGATGGCAACTTCATATCTAGAAATCTCACTGGTCATGGTCAGATGAAAGTAAAGAGTGCATGTTCACCTCTCCAATTTGATGAGCTGCAACCAAAAAATAAGATTTCAATGAGGGTTTTAGAATATGTTTATTAAAATGAAAATACAGCGAAGATCTAATAATGAGCACATTTATATTTTTACAATATGGCATCCTTTACCTATTTCAATGGTTCGGTGAGATTTCTCATTATAGTGACTATGGTAGAACACTAATCTGCAATATGACTATGAAGTTGCTCACTAATGAATTCAATGGTGATAAGACTAAAAGGTGCAACATCAGCAACACTACCACTTGATACAATTATATTTGATAAGGTACATTCAAAAGCTATCTAAATGTTTATCTGGGAGGAAATGCATGTGTACTTATGATAAAACTGGAACAATGCCTTCAACTGTCATTTCTCCATTATACAACTCTTCCCATGTGAAACAAAGAGCTTCTAACAACCACATTTTATCCTTTGTGATCCTCCATAGCTTGTAATGATACTGTCTGACGACGCATAATTCTTACAACTAGAACAAAAGACCGAGGGTCATATGCTTGCAATGATATTCTATTTATTCCTTCTTTGATGCATGTTGTAATCTACAATAAGTTAAGACAAAGAAAGTTACAAATTGAAAAGAAAAATAAAATGATATGAACATAAAACAGTAAGGCATTGGGCATTTCAAGAATTATGCTAAGAATGAACACAAAATGACTACAAAGAATAAGACAATGCATCACTATGAAGAGTATGCAAAATGGACAGAAACTGCTCAAAGCTTTAGTTACTAAGAGTGTTATAAGATGAGATGAGCAAAAAACAATTAGTACAATGTAGCATCTTAAGATGTTAAAAGGAACCCACCCCAAGACCATCATCATAGCCATTGGCTCCCAGTGATTGAGCACTCGATATGTTTGTAACCTTAATTGATATTCTTGTACCAAAAGACAAAACTCATATAATACTTTGGCATGGCCATATAAGAACAAAAAACAAAAAAAATAGCATAACTTTGCATCTTCTCTTTCATGCCCACCATGTTACAGTTTCTCTATTTTTTTTTACTTTTTACCTAAACCTCTAGATACTACAAAGTACAAACAACCCTTTAAAAGAAAATACAACAAACATTCAAGTGGCCTGAGAATTGAAAAAAAAGATCAGCTGGTGACTTCTTCCTATATTTTAGATTTTTTTGCTTCCTTAAACTGAGCATCATATACAACAACAAACAACATCAGACAATAGATTATGCACCATAAACATATAATCCTTTTATATAGTAAAAATTTAGAGGTTTTTTCAATATATTCACAAGAAAAATATTAAAATCAACTTTGTACAACACAATTGCATGTATCACAACCACTGAGCAGAGAGATAATGAAGCATTCTCCATCTCTTATTACAACAAGAGATCATAACCTACCAGATCCTCTAGCAGCTATAAATGCAAGGCCACGCCCAACTAACTTCTACCTCAAAATGCCCTGGCATTACAGAAGCATTGTTAAGTAACATACAAAAACAAGTAGTTGAAAGTTCATGTCTCTAAGAAGAAATCAATATAAGAAAATCAGTCATGACATATAATGCATGAGTGTGAATAATTAGCACTGGATTACCTCACCACCAAATATCCTAGGATGAGCTCCCCTATTGACCATAGTTGTTATGGTCACATCATTAAGTGAGCAAATGAATGCATCTGGCTGCAATGATCACTACACAAATTCAATTTCAAAAAACAAGCATAACAGCCTAAACTGAATCCACAAAATATCCAACTTAAGATCAAATTCTATCAGAACATAAATAAAAGTTACCTGACAAATAATTTCTCCATTGAAAGTGGCTAGGTCAATCTAGAAAAGTTTCCACAAATTAGAAATTAAAGGTTATTCATTGCTAATAGAATTCAACTCAGATCTAAAAAAAACTAAGCATTGCACTCCCTACTCTAGGGAGAACAAGTATAGATGCAGGTAGGTTAAGATCACAGACCAGAAGAATTCTAGAAAGAGATGGTGTTGCCACTCCAACAAAGCCATCCTGGGATCCCACATTAATGAATTCTATATTTGCAACACTCTTTCCAAACACCCATTGCCACTTGCCACAACCATTCTTAGGAGGTAAGACATTTTCCATCTGAATGGATCTAGACATATAGCACATTGTACCTGCATTTTATCTTGTTTCAATTCTTAAACGGAAGGATAACTATATTCTCTACTAAAGCATCCAAAAAACAAGAAAACTATGTTCAATTCTTAAACCTCAACACAATATAAATAAGTAATTTTGCAACATAGTGAGACGAGAAAAAAGACAAAAGTATTAGAGCTTGACACTACACAAAAATAGAAAAAACAGAGTAATAGTTTTCCAGCATTGGTATCTAATAAAGCTCAAAGTAAGATATCCTAGGGTTGAGCCAAATCCCATCAACCCTTGAATCAAAGGAAACAAGAAAAGAAGATGGAAGGTTTTTCAAGACACTGAAAATGGCAAGGATCTCCACTTAATGAAAATGTCTATTCATGAGTTAATCATCTATTTATCACGTGAACCATGTGGGCTTTTCCTATCATCACTTATAATGTGCATTTATGGGTTTTACCCAATCAATTGATCTATCATTCAATTAGTAAAGGTATTGATAAGTTACATCCAATAATCCATAATAAGGTAACCACATGTTTTATCCAATGTTTTATTTAAAGGCTTGTAATGGTTCATACAAGGACTTGTGCCAATGACTATATTGAAAACATACCTAATGTTTATATTGAACATTTTCATCTATTTTCGTTTAATTGAAGCAAGAACAAATTTACCTAGATCCAACATCCAATCAAAATGTGCATTGATGGGTTTTACCCAATTAGTTGATCTATCATTGAATTAGTAAAGGTATTGATAAGTTACATCCAATTATCCATAACATGGTAACCACATGTTTCATCCAATATTTTCTATAGAGGCTTGTAATAGGTCATAGTCATACAAGCACTTATGCCAATGACTATATTGAAAACATACCTATTGTTTCTATTTAACATTTGCATACATTTTAAAAACATACCTATTGTTTCTATTTAACATTTTCATAGATTTTAGTTTAATTGAAGCAAGAACAAATTTACCTAGATCTAACATCCACAAGAATTTTTTCATAGCTCAGATTCATCATAACTGGGAATCATTCCATTTTTTGTTGTCTCATTGAATTTTCAATGCTTTGCAAGTGCTTAGATTTCTAGAATTTTTACAAACGTTCCTAGGGATTCAAAGTTAATTGTTTTTCCTCCCCTATTTCCAGTCATATAGCAATTTTTAATAGATGTTAACCTAAGATTCTATCTTTCTATTCTTTTATTTGGTTCCCCACCCGCCATATATGGTAAAACCTCTACATAAGTTTTCACCTATGTACCTATGCAATTGTTTCCGTTTAACATTTCATGCCTCAATCTTGAAACTCAATAAAGTATATGATATTCAATACACCTAGTAAAGCATATTATACCAGCTCAAAAACTACATTGCATTAATCTCATTCTCTTAACTATGAACATTGGAAATGTCTTATTTCTAGATTTTATAGTAAAGCATATTATACCAGCTCAAAAACTACATTGCATTAATCTCACTCTCTTCACTACGAACATTGAAAATGTCTTATTTCTGGATTTTATAAGAATGTTTGGCATTATTTGAGAGCAATTTTAATCTCATTGAGATCACTGAAAGATGAAAATGGACAATCTTTTTAATGTCAATGTAATTGAGGTTGAACTTTAGCTTTGTTAAAAGATACTATTCCGCAATGTAAGCATGCTTTAAAAATATAAAAAAAACTTATAAGAAAATATGTTTCTTTTCTTTTAAATCACGGTTTCCCATCCACCAAATCTGAAAGCCGATTCCCAAGGAGGACAAACTTAGTCCCTGTTGTAATCTTTGAGAAGGGAAATTATGATGTGCCCAACTACCAAAATCATTTCCCTCCTTAGTGCCTGGCCTTGTCTCAGCAGTCTTATTAGTATTCCAAATCATTTTGGCAACATTATTTGCAGCAGTTTTGGGAAGGAACTTGAAGTCTAAATCACTCAGTTGCACCATTATTGAAGCACAGTCATTTTTGGGCAGAATTGAAGAGATTTTTGACCTTTCTGGCTATAATAGTTATAAGGATTCATCAGTATTATGGGCACAAAAACTGTCACCATGTTCCATCTGTGATATTTACTTTGGTGAGCAGCTACAACAGTCATTTGGGAACTTATTTGAATGATATGTGATAAATCTATAAGTTGTAACAGCAGTTGGAGGTTAGTAATGTAAATAAATTTATTCTTCAATTTGTTTCAGCTATTTATAATGTTGACATAAATTAATCCATGAATGTATGAGCATATTTATATTAATTCAGAAGTAGTTGTACCATCTATAACAACATAATTGTTGTAGAATGAAATAAAACACAAACAAAAAATGATTTGGTCAAAAAATGAACTCACTGAAACCATGTAAAGTGACTTACCTCAAGATTCTTCACAAATCGTGAAATGTTGTCAATAATACTGACGAGAAAAAATGAGCAGAGTTTGCAAGAAAAATTTACCATACAAAAAATGAGTAGAGTTTGCAAGAAAAATTTACCATACAAGAAATGAGCAGAGTTTGCAAGAATTAAATGAGACGAACCAAAACCAATCTCCCTATAGTTGTTGTTTCAATCCATTTACAGTAAATGGGGTGTTGAGGCTAGTGAAATCCTATTTGATTCAGAGTAAACTGATTGAATAACAATAGATCTGATGCACACAGAGGCCACAATTATTAAAACCTATCTAAAATACAACTGCATTCATTCATAGATAACAAAAAGTGGCCTGCCACTATGGCAAATGATTTGGAAGCTCACAATTTTTGTAGCTTAATTCTACCCATATATCTGCCTAATTTTTACCAATTTTCATGAGCATGTGACACCTCTCCTTATTTGTTAGAAGTTGAGTTTATATGAGGTTAAACATTCAAAAAAAAAAGATTCATGCTATCCCATATGTAGCTAATGTGTCTGATGCTTTGTAGCTTGGTATCTAATCAAATTTGTATCCCCCA
Organism: Sequoia sempervirens; assembly: GCA_007258455.2. Taxonomy (NCBI): domain Eukaryota; kingdom Viridiplantae; phylum Streptophyta; class Pinopsida; order Cupressales; family Cupressaceae; genus Sequoia; species Sequoia sempervirens. The sequence goes on from VDFB02057540.1 coordinate 6,126, forward strand.
TAGTGGTTGTTGGTACTTGGATTTTGTAACTCTTTCATATTAATTTCCTTTTAGTTACATAATTAGCAACATGTGAGATGAGCAAAGAGACCTATAAAGTTTTCAACTCCTCACTCTTTTATATTAGTGCAAACATAGCTCAGTTTGTTTGGCAGAGATTGACAATAAATCTCTTGCTCTTCATACAGGTTTTTCTGCTCTTAAATGGTTAAATAAGGGTATTAAAGTGTTTTCCTATATTATTAATGACAATGGGGTTATCTTGTGTGATGCTCTCAAGAGGAATGTTGGTGTTCTTGATACACAGAAAAGGACATATTCTTTGATCATTGCTGCTATGGGTACTGATCAACTGGTATTAGAGAAGAACTATAGTTTTAGATTGTGAGACATTTTTCTTGGGTCTGTGGTAATAAGTTATTAAATACTACAGCGAAGAATGTCTATGATATGTTCTCAAATATTGATAACTTCCATACTTGTTTTAATTCCCTTTGAGGGCTTGATGATCCTAAGGCTAAGGGTATCCAGGCTTGGCAATATACGATCCAGATTTATTGAACCTAAAAAATCCTTTTCTAGATGTGTTTTAGTTATGAAGAGGTTAGCCGTTGGGAAATTATTGGGTCTGGTAATGTTGTTCGTCTTATTTGTGGAGACTATTAATCTTTTAAGCATCTTTTCTTTTATTGTCCTTTAGCTAAGTCTGTTTGGAATTGTTTTATTCCTATTTGGTCCTTGTGGTTGTTGTTAAATCTATCTTGAGGTGGGATGCTCTTTTTAGATGTTTTAAATATTCTAAATATTCTGATTGTAAGCTTAGCAAGCTATTTTTCAGAGTTTGGTTGGTCCTATCTATTGAGATATTGTGGTTTTTGTGGACTAAAAGGAATCTTCATGTCTTTCAAGGAATAAAAATAGAGATTAGTTAATTTTTCCTAAGAGTCATAATGTACATGATTTACAAGCAGGTGTGTGAACAAGTTGATCTTTCAGAAGATGATGTCAAGAGGGCCATTGTCATCCATTTGGTTAACAAAGGAAAATTCAAGAAAAGAGAAGAGGATTCAAATGATGTCTTTGAAGTTGATGACCTCAGGAATTTTGATAATGTTCCTGTCTTTGCATTCCCAAAATGGTGAATTGGAAAGTGCCTAAAATATACAATTATGGACCTTGCTAAAATGATTCAGAGGGTGATTGATGCTGAAGAGATTGTTGAACAATATAAGAATAAGAAGGCTGCTGCTACATAATTTTTCTAGATTCTGGTTGCTATTTATGTGGTTGATGTGTTGATGGATGATGTATGAATATGCTCTGTTTTGAATACTCTGATTAGTTTGATGGATTTATGTGTCTTTGTTTAAAAATAGCATAAGTTTTGTATCCTTGGTACTATTGCTGCTCTCTGAGCCATATTTGTAAACTTATTTTCATTGTAAACTTATTTTCAATATTTAAAAAAAGAAAGGAAAAGAAAAAAGATGGAGACAATAAATATAGCTAAAATAGATTACTCATTATTCTGTCTGTATTAACAAAGGAATTTTCTCAATTTCTGGTATAGATGTTGAAGATATTGTTTGAATGTGAAGTAGGAGATTCATTAATCTTGCAAAGGTAAGATTTATTTTCTACTATAAGTCTATAAGGTAAGTCATAGGCTGTTTATTTCAGGTGAACTGGTTCCTAGCCTTCCATACTGTATCTTTTGGACAAGGGGACTGCAAATTTGAAACAAAAGCGTAAGTGTGGAAAGCTTGTACAACCTCATTTAAATACACTGACTTGTATTATTTGAGTTTGTTGCTATTAAATCACATTTTGTTCATGTATTTGCATTAGAAGGTCAAGGAAAAAAGCAATTGATCCAATGATCGATACTAAATAGGATGTTATATGACCATATCTGATAGGATTTAATGTGTTGCGATTTTGGCTCTTGAGCCCTTGTTGGCTTAACTGTAGGAGACTTTATATCTAACTTGAAAATGATGTTGTCTCCAATGTCTGTCCTCTAGAGGTTTATGTTTTTCTAAGTCTATAGATTCAACATGCACTTGTGCCAAGTGCTACACAAAAGCAATGTCTTTTTCCTATTCATTTTGCTCATAAAAGATCCATGGAGCAGGTAAGGCAAGTTCAAGTCCAAATAGTACAAGGGATTGGAATCCATAAACAACCTGAATAAGTGAGCGACAAAGAGATATGTGGTGCCTTATCAGTGTCAAACAATGTGCAGATAAGCATGTTCAAGACACGTGGTTATATTGATGAATCCATTTTTGTTCACCAATCTAAGGTAAAAGTTTTCTGCAGATAAGCATGTTCAAGGCACATGGTTATATTGATGAATCCATTTTTATTCACCAATCTAAGGTAAAAGCTATAGAAAACGGCAATTTAAATCAAGCAATACCCAAAACAAATTCCGCCTCTTAAAAATCCTAACCTCAAAATTTCACACAGAAAACCCTTGAAAAATTTAGCTTCATAAAATTGAGAGCAAAAGTGCTAAATAAAACCCCACAAAATATTAATCCTCTCTTGACAATAATATATTTTTCTGAATCCCCTATGTTTTAATCCTTGAAATGTTTTGTTGAAGTTTTTTAGAACCAATGCCTTCATTTAACAGATAACAATAGAATTGTTTTAGAATGAAATAGAACAGAACAAAAAAATGATCCACCAATTCTAAAAAATAAACTCAATGAAACCATGGCATGTGACTTGCCTCCAGATTTTGCACAATTTGTTGTGTTGTCAACAATGTTGATGAGAAAAATTGGGCAGAGTTAGCAAGAAAAATTGTACGAAACCCTGCCAAAGCAGAAATTTATTAAAAATGAGACGAATCAAAACCAGTTTCCATGCAGCTATTATTTCAATCTATTTACAACAAATGAAAGTAAATCTAAGATTATCAAAAAATTATTAAAAATGAGACGAATTAAAACCAGTTTCCATGCAGCTGTTATTTCAATCTATTTACAACAAATGAAAGTAAATCTAAGATTATCGGGGTTTTAAAATTGCACGATTCTTGAGGTCAACAGAAGACTTTTGTAGGACTCAAAAAGAAAATATCGGTTGTGAAATAAAATCTGCTTCCATGCATGAAAGAGGAAATTGAATATGATTTGATTTCATCCGAGGAGACTAAAACAACAAACCACTTCACAGTTTAACATCAACTTTGATCCCACATTCAATACCACTGGAGTTGAAGCTTTAGCAAAACAACTTGAGAAAAAGAAGGTTAGAAAAGAAAATTCTCCATAATAAACAATGGTTACACTGATTATATTTTTTATAATTTATGTTTGAGAGGTCTATAATTGAATGTATAAGTAGTAATTAATAGCTGTATACATTTGTTGGGAATAGAATTGGTTCATTATTGATGCATCTTTTTAAATATTTTGTAATTACTTACAATATATAAGTAATTAGAACAATTTTAAATTCTACTTTAAATATCACTTTGGAAATTCAATTTTGAACAATTTAAAATTGTAACTTAAATATCAATTTGAAGATTAAATTTAAATCTTTAAAAAAACCAATACTTCAATCACTCATTCTCGAACCCTTAAACTATTTTGAATATATTTTTGTAAACCCAAACTTGTATTGATTATTAATATTAATTTACTCGTAATATACATTACTTTAGTTTAGTAGTTTTTGATTTCAAGGTACTGGTTGGTACTTGTATATTCCTTGGCAAAGCTTATTGTTTTCATCATCTATTTTTTATTTCTGAACCTTAACACCAATTGACAATCAATGAATATCATATTTGTCCTATAATTGATCTTAAAATACACTATTAAAACTATTAAAACAGCTATTGCTATTTTTGTTTACTTGGATGCAATTTCTCTTATCCTCATTTTACACACTTAATAAGTACATGTTCTATTTATGAATGCATGGATTCTGTTTCTTTGTATTAGTCTTTGAATGAGCTTAATATCTGCAAGGCATAACTGTTTTGAGAAAAAAATGAGTAAATACAATACATTTGATCATTTGCAATGATCTTGTGTGAGCAATGTTTGAAAAACTTCATTTCCAGGTTTTGTTTACTAATTTAATTGTTGTTTAATCAGCCTATTTTCTGATTATTGCCATTTTTACCTGTACCAATAAATACTGGAAAAAATCAACTTTTAAGAGTTTTTAGTCATTTAGTCATAGTCATGTTTTTTCATTTTCCCTCATCAATATTTTTATGTATTGTTGTTGATTGGTTAGTTTGATTCAAATTGTAATACATGTTTCACAAAGGAAGGAAGATGTTTAGAAAATGTAGATGAGAACAGAGTAGATTTTCCTGAATTACCTATAATTATTCTCAGTAGAAACAGGTAGTGATGGGTGAGTTGGCTGCTGGCAAATTGTGGGGAGTTGATTGTTAGTTAGAAATCATCAATTATGTAACTGAGTGCTATCAATTTAGGATTTCTTGAGTTAAAGAATATATGTAGCGTTGGGAAAGAAGAAAAGGCAATCATTTGAATATTTTCCAACAAAAACCATTTTATTTTTAAAGAAATTTGAAGTTTGTTTTTTCCCTAGGTACTCAAATATTTGGTAGCGTATTTTATATGATTCTGATGAAGATGGCTTAGGGTTGGTCTTGATGGTGCCATTGTCATCTGTGGTGCTTGGAGATTGGATGAAGTTGGAATTGGAAAAACCAATGTTCTGTATTTTTTAAAATTTCTTAAACAGTGTAGACTTTTCCAGGTGGTCTATGGAGATGGTTTGCTCTTTAAAAAACATTGTGACAATTGGAACAGTAATCTAACACAGCTGCCTTAGTTCAAATGTTTCACGATTGATCAGTTTTAGCTATTAGGTGTAAGATTATTAGCTCCTTTCTATAAACATTTCATGTTTAGTTAGCTTTAGTTGCAATTATATGTAATTTTTTTAAAGTTGTTTAAGACTTTCTAGCAATGAATAATTGATATTCTTGTTACTTTTCACATTTTTACATGTACACTTTTATAAAAAAAAAGTTATATAAATTCACTCAAAATTTTGAAATTGCATTGAAGGGTTTGGTTGGATTTGTTTGGTTTGAGTTAGCATATAGGTTCAATCAGAAAAATGAACTTATTTTTTTAGACTCTCATTTCACTCATTTTGTAAAGTTAGGTAATAGACATTTCATATCTGGTATGCCCCTGATCTCTATTTGCAAAGCACTCTAGCATAGCATGATATCATGTTCATTGTAAAGTTTAATCAGCTGCATATAATATATAGATTTTTTGTGATCAAGCATATTTCAGTAAGAAAGGTTAGTGCTCCTATATTGGTTGTAATCTCCAGAAGTTTAAATTTTATGTGTTGAATTTGAGTTGTTATCAACCTTTTCAATCCTCTTATTTAAACTAAAGTGAGGATTGTTTGGCATGGAGGATAGAATATCTGATAGCATGCATTGGGGCGACTTTCTGGAAAAATGACAATCATAACATATCAGTAGTTTTTAAAATATTTCCATGGACAGCCATATCATGTTCAAAGAGGCAACAATGATATAGACAAAGCACATTTTTTAAAACATTACAATAAAGGAGGCCTATGAAGAGGTTAAAAGCTACAAACTTAGTCCTTTTTCTCTAAAAAGCACATATTAGCATCATTACATACAATTTGATAGTAAGACAGCCTCCATTTCAATGCTTAGGTGAATTATCATTTAATAGGAATCTTTACAAGACAATGGTCTTCAAGCTATGAAAAGTAGGGCAATCTTTATCAAAAAATAAAGGACAACCACACAGTCATCAACATGGCAGTCACTGTGAAAGGCTATCATTAAAGAACAATAAGACGGTCATGTTTCTCTTCAAAGATAAAAATGCAAGGAAAGGTTCAAATGCCTTTCGAGTGCAAGCTTATGTAAGGATAGAGAAGAACATGCATAATGAGTGTTCAATGGAAACTGACCATCAACATGACAAGGGAACACCAAATAAAATGAACAGTCACAAATAACAAAAGCTATGACAGTCCTATCATAATATTGACAAAATTGTTTCTAAATTCATAGTGAACAAAGGTTTGTAGAGCCCAAGTGAGAATACGTTAAGGGCAGGTTAAAGGTATGACAGTCAAAAGATTTGCAACGAACATACTTTTTGATAGTAACTTAAACGATTTTTCCGGTCAAATCATCCAATAAGGTCCAAAGCATTGTTAATGTTTATTGTGTTCTTATATTTGTTTTATAGCAAATTGAAATGAAATTGCAATTACATTCTTAAATTATGAATTTGTAAATTCAAAATTCTTAATTTTTGAAGTTGTAAAAGTTAAGCACTAACATGAATGCAAGAGATAATAGGGTTTTACAGAGTTTCCAATGGGAAAGTCCTTCAACTATACTCATTTAATCTTGCATTAAAACCTATTAAAAGTCCTTGTTCTTGTAAATATAGGAACCCTATGCATTTATTTCAGAAGTTGTGCAAGAAAAAGAGTGTTCTGGTGCAGAGATAAAGACCTACAAGACAAAAACATCACAATTCTTTTAAAATGTTTCAATAGTTTGGGAAAGGTATGACCATGATGCTATAACTATGCACTCTATAGATGGGGCACCTAGAGGACCTCTCTTCTTTCATAGAGGATAAAAAATCTAACACCATGCATTGGGGCAGCTTAGTGAAAAGGTGACAATCATAATAGATTAGTGGTTTTAAAATTATTTCCATAGACAGTCATATCATGGTCAATGAGGCAGAAATGACATGGACAAAGCACATTTTTGAAAACATCACAATAAAGGAGGGCTATGAAGAGGTTAAAAACTGCAGACCTAGTCATTTTTCTCAAATAAGCACAACACGGAAGTTGCTCATAGTAAGGTCAATGACTAACCAAATTAAAGTTTACGTTAAAATTTTCAAATTCTGATATTTGAAACCTTCTACCTTAGCAAGATAAGTGCATAAAGGGAATACATTGTTATATAACAGCTCATAAATAAAAAGATTCAAAAGACTACCACACAGTCATCAACATGGCAGTCACTGTGAATGACTGTTATCAAAGAACAACAAGACAGCCATGTTTCTCTTCAAAGATAAAAATGCAAAGAAAGGTTCAAATGCCATTCAAGTGCAATGTTATGTAAGGATAGCGAAGAACATGCATAATGAGTGTTCAATGGACACTGACCATGAAAATGACAAGGGAACACCAAATGAAATGAAGAGTCACAAATAACAAAAGCTATCACAGTCCTACCATAATATTCAAAAAATTGTTTTTAAATTCATAGTGAACAAAGGTTTGTAGAGTGCAAGTGATAGAATAAGTTAAGGGAAGGTAAAAGGTATGACAGTCAAAAGATTTGCAACTAACATACTTTCCGATAATAACTTAAAAGATTTTGCTGGTCAAAACATCCAATAAGGTCGAAAGCATTGTTAATGATTATCGTGTTCTTATATTTGTTTTATATCAAATTGAGATGAAATTGCAATTACATTCGTAAATTATGAAATTGCAAAAATATTCTTAAATTATGAATTTGTAAATTCAAAATTCATAAATTTTAGATGTAAAAGTTAAGCGCTAACATGAATGCAAGAGATAATAGGGTTTTACAGAGTTGCCAATGGGCAAGTCCTTCAATTGTACTCATTTAATCTTGCATCAAAAACTATTAAAAGTCCTTGTTATTGTACCTATATATGAAACCTATACATTCATTTCATAAGATGTTTCAAAAACATCACAAAAACTAAAAAACATCACAATTCTTTTAAAATGTTTCAATAGTTTGGGGAAGGTCCTGCGTTGATGCTATAACTATGCACTCTATAGATGGGTCATCTAGAGGGCTTCTTTTCTTTCATAGAGGATACAAAATCTAATAGCATGCATTGGGGCAGCTTAGTGAAAAGGTGACAATCATAACAGATCAGTGGTTTTAAAAATATTTCCATAGACAGTCATATCATGGTCAAAGAGGCAGCAATGATATGGACAAATCAGATTTCTAAAAACATCACAATAAAGGAGGGGCATGAAGAGGTTAAAAGCTACAGTCCTAGTCATTTTTCCCAAATAAGCACATCACTGAAGTTGCTCACAGTAAGGTCAATGACTAACCAAAATAAAGTTTAGATTAAAATTTTCAAATTTTGATACTTGAAACCTTCTACCTTAAAAAGATAAGTGAATAAAGGGAATGCATTGTTATATAACAGCTCATAAATAAAAATATTCAAAGGATTTCTTGCAAAATGGAAGGTTGACCTAAATTTCTAATTTTGGGATTATTCCCATTCTGCTAGTTATCTTTTAGGGATTTGCAGTTCAGATTCCTGTATGAATATCATATATGGGGGTTTCGATAATCCTATCATCTTCTCTCCTATGATTTATCGTGGAATAGAAATATATTTAAATGATCAGCACGCACTGTGCCCCCCTTTCCTTTTTTTATCTTGTATTCCCTCAATTAAAATGGATTTATATACTGGCCACAAATTGTTGAAAGAGGCTCATTCTGTAGGCTATATAATACTAAAATCATTAACAGTGTGTGGTTAGCTAGCAGTCTAGGAAGTTATGCTGGTGAAATCCAAGCCCTTGAGCAAATTATTCAATTTGTATAAACGAAAATTTGGTCTAAATCTATCTTTATAATAAAGTATTTCATAAGTATGATACAAATTAACAGTCCTTCAAATTCCATGACATTTGAAATGTTAATACTACAGAATCATCAACCACTAGTGGGCTTGTGTTGAGTATTAAAGAATGAAATGAATGTAGCGTACTGGTTATTATTAAGATTAGGTATCTGAAAGACTGAAAATTTTGATTTTTTTTTTCAGACATGCTATATAACCCAAGCAGCAATCCTGAGATTACATGATTGGACTACTCACCTGCAATAGGCTCACCAATGATGGCATGATCTGTACATGCAAGCTCTAGTTGTGAAATGACAATCCACCTATGTAATTGTAAGTAAAACTACAAAGGGCAGAAAAGGCTATAGGGCTACAGGTTTGTTAAAGTACTGGGAGATCTTTTGAAAGCATGGTGGATCAGAGTATTTATTGATAGCTCTATGATGGGCTTCTGCATCAAACAAAGAGGGTCAATGCATGATGTCTATTTGATAGGTACATTGTGTTAATGACAAAAAATGGCAAATGTTTGGAGATAGAAAGGCTAAGAAAGTAGTTCTATGACAAACTCTTACAACTTTCTTTTCCAAAACAAACATGGAAACAGTTCACGAATACCTGAAAATTCATATAGATTTCAGGCAATATCTGGGTTTTTATATCTTTCTAGTCTCTAGAACTGAAAATTATGTGTAATTTTTGTCTGTCTAGGTATTATTTCATCCTTTCTCTAAAGCAGTTATTTTAACTTTAGAGATCATCATTTAGGTTTTCTATAAAATATGATCATAGTGTATATGCTCATATTTCAACAGCGTATGTAAGTTCATTCATAACATTTAATGTCTTTCAGCTGCACCCATTATCAAATGAAACAAAAATACCTTTTTTACATATTGACTAATGGAGGTTTAACAAACCAGATACATCCTTTTATAGTGTCATGCCCAAGACATAAATTTCACAATGAAAGATGTACACACTTATGAACAAGAAATATACAATGCTGAATTAGGAGGCAGACTATTTGATCACGTATTTGATGAGGATTATGCAACTTCTAGCTAGTCATCATTCTATTGTAAAATTCAGAAATATCTAATGGCAGATTGATTGGAAAACCCTCGAAAGGATGTGTTGATGCAAATGCCATTGGA
>VDFB02057541.1:0-35105 GCA_007258455.2 Sequoia sempervirens
TAAATAATTAATTTCACAAGTTGAAAGGATAGTTGTATAAGCTTGGAGAAATGTAGCCAATAGAATAGAATATGCTCTATATTTTTAGTAGTCAATATATGATGATACAAGGAAAAAGAAAAAAACCCATGCTTGTTCTCCTCCTTGCCACATTGGCATCATGAAGCCACATGGGCTCTACCCAAATCCCTGAGCAAGGAAAAGTATGAAAGAACCATGAAAAATTTAATGGAGTCATATCATATATCAAGCAATGTTGGAGTAGGGAAAATTTTGGTGTTTTCATATATGATTTCTTATATTGTTGATTTTTTTTTGGTGTAACAACTTTAAAAAGATCTGATGGTGATAAAGATTTGCCTAGAGATAATTTATCCCATAATCTGAAAAGATAATTGTAGAAACATGGAAAAATGTAATGTGTAGAATATACTATGGTTATTGTAGTCAAGTGTATGCAAGAATTTTCTTGAAGTTTCCACCAGGATTTTTTCGGCCTAGCCATGAATTGGATTTGTCAATGCTAGAGATGCCTCAACTAGTGGGGACTTGACCAAGTTTTTTTGTGGTGACATGGAGCTTGGTAATTATGCGGGTTGGTAGTGGAGGAGTTGGTGTCCTTGATACACAAAAGTAGAATGGTTGTGTATAATATTTAGTAACAAATAAATGTTATTCTATTACCTCTCATATAATTACTCTATTTTTCTTAAATATATATATATATGTATATATGTTTTTTTATGTTTCGAAGCATTCATTTTCAAATATATTTTACATTGTATATTTATATATGACAGTGAAAGGAAAAAGCACAAATCACATAGTTGCTCTCCTCCCCACCACATTAGCATCATGAGCTCCTGGAAAACTATCAACCAAGTAAAGTATGAAACACTGATGAAAAGTTTGATGCAGTTCCATCATATATCATACAATGAAGAAGTTGCTAAGAAAATTGTGTGATCCAATATATGGATTCCTTTTCCTAATTTTTTTCTGCTCCAATAAATTTTTAAAAGGAGAATGCTGATAAAGATTTCTGGAATATGGAATTGTCTATAATGTTGATAAATATGGGAAAAGGACAGTATACAAGAGGTCTTGTTTCAAAGTATAACCAATTCCATAGATGAAATAAATAGATATCATTAAAAGGAAGACATCAAAGAAATAGAATGATATGTGTAGGATCATCATGAAAAAAAGGCCCTCAAGTGGCAAAAAATTTAGAAAAATCAGAGTTAGGAAATTTGACATAAAATTTGAATAAGTTATCTATATTATTTCAAAAATATGTAAGAATAGAATCTGTAGAAAATTTAATGTAGTTTCCAAACTACTAGGTTTATTTAAAAAAATAAAAAATCTATTTGGTGAAAATTTGAAATTTCAATGCATTAGTTCTTAAATTTCAGGGAAAAAATAAGTAGGTATCTATCTGACCACCTTAACCACAATATAATGATAATATTTTAGATATAAGTAGAGGACCCATGTCCCGATGTGATAAATCTTTTTTTGTATTTTTTTTCCAAGTAAATAATTAATTAAATGAATTTTTTTATTACAAATTTTTAAAAATATAAAAACTCATTATGTCTAACCACCTTAACTTAGTCCAGGCACATGAAATTGTTTTTTTCTTTTAATCCTATAGTATGCAAAACATAGAGATATGACACATGTTTTGAATTCAAAAATGTGGCCATTTGAAATATATATGTTTTTCAATCAACCTATCAATGGGGACTTTAGTCATAATTCAAATAAAAAATGAATAATAATTATTTATTAAATTGAAAGTAAAGAATAATTTATATTGGTGGAAAGCTAAGAATATCCTTTGAAAACCCTTTTTGTTTCATCAATTTTGGGTAAAAAAAAGTCATCAGCCACATACCATACACATACCCATTATATTGCCGCTTTTTGGCCCATCATGATCTTGCACATACCCAACAAAGGTTTTTCTTCAAAGCATACAATGTATAGAAATAACTTTATAAACATACCTAATTTTGGTATGTACTAGAGTGTATCTAGCCATGTAGAAAGAAAAGGGTTGAGTGTATAACTTCGATATGTATTGGAGAATATCTAGCCCTATAGAAAGAAAAGGGGTGAATATATAAGTTAGTAAAATATAAATTTATAAAAAAAACCTTGATATGGGCATCTTTTAGGCACCAATTGTTCCACAGGTGGGCTTCATATCTCCTTTTCCATCTATGCTAGCATCGAGGCCAACATCATATTTCTACAAAGCAACATTTTATTTCAATCTATCAAAATATATATATCTATGGTTAGATGTGTCTGGAATAGAAAAAAAGATAGTGGGAAAACAACTTATGTCAATAATAGGGGGATGAGATAGTGCAGATTGTAAAACACAACATTTTTTAAACCATCTAATTTTACAACCAGTGTAGGTGCATGGAAGCTTTTTATCATTCTACACCCATTGAGTGAGGAAACCAACTCCACCACTACTAACTCATGTGGTCAACAAACTCCACCACTGTTGTGAACAAGCTTGGGCAAGGCCTCACAAATTGCATGTAGTATTATCATATATTAAGAAAAAATGCAATGTACAAAAGACTATATATTTCTAAAAGGAATATAGTGGAAGAGAAAAGCAATAAAAAGCTCAAAAGAGAGTTCTATAGATAAAAATTATACATATACATAAACATATAGATACACATACATATACATATAGATATACATATACATAAGCGTATACATACCTCTACACATAAATACACATATACATACATATACATATACATATATATACATATACATGTACACATACATATACATATATACATACACATACATATACATTCATATATGTATTCATACATACACATGTACATATACATATACATATACATATACTTTTTACCCTTCACTTATTATTTGTAATTATCTCTATGCATCGTTGGCATTATACTCACTACCATATGAGCAATTGCAATTAAGTATTCTTTCTTTTTTCAAAAAAATATGGATAGGGTTAGTATTTTTTTCTCCTCTTCTATTCTCCATGTACTTGGCACTAAATATTATAGAAATACATGGAATATTTGAAGTTATGGACTAAATAATATTTATGAAAAATATGGAAGATTAAAAGATTTACCTCTTTTAAAGATTTATTAGTCATGTGTTCAATTAATAATATTCAATAAAAAAGTATTCTTTAAAAAAATGTGAGTCTATAACTTTAGGGATGGCATATTTTTCCCAATGCTTATGTGGTAGTAGATAATTTATTAGTTTTATGTTATTTATTTTCATTTTATTTATTTAAATATTAGTTATGATGGTCAAAGTAATTACACACAAACATATAGCAAAATATATATGTATCCATGTGGATATAAATGTATATCTATGGATGATCACAAGAGGAATAACATGGTTTGAACATATCAATATATGAAAATATATATACAAGCATTGTACAAATTTATTCATTAACCATTTTCAGTATTTGACTATTATTGTATGTTTTTCATTGAAGATAATATTGTTATTCAATGATTATGAATGGAAGAAGTGAATTTAGAATATGCATAGAAGAACTAAAAATTCCACCATAGAATAGGAATCAAGAATCATAGTGAGAATGCAAACTAAAAATAATTTGGGAACCATGTTAAAATCAAAAGGATGCAAGGTTAATGAATGTACAAATATATATATATGCAAGCATATAAATCAATTATGGTTGTATTTGTAAAACAGAAGTCTTAGCATCCCATAGTTAGCATTAAAAAGGAAAGACTAGGATAAATGTTGTAAAGTGCAAAAGAGTAGTCAAAGCGTAGGCTCGCTAGTGGAGCCATTTTCTATAGCAGGGGTAGATATCTTTACTATGTCTGAAAGAAATAGTTTACACTCTCTGTCGAAATCAACTTTTGTTTCTTTCACAATTTTTGTTTTGAGTTGGTCCTCAAAATTATAAGTATCTATTCTGATCAAGACAATAAAGGTGTATGGTTTACAAACAAGGCCTTTAATAATAGCAACATGAACTATTGTAGACTTAGAGCTATCCTGCAACATGTAGAGGCCTTTTGTTGGAATTTGGAGTAAACAAGTGGTAGCTTCATCAAAAGCAATACACCAAAGGTTGGCTGAATGGTCTTGTAGCTTTAACTATAGAAGATATCAATAGTTGCATTCCTCAGTATCCATCTAGCAATTATCACAAAACCAAACATCAACATGGAGGCATGCACATTTTCTTTTGCATTACTTCCTAGTAACTAACAAGGGGAAAGTAGGATAGCAAAAAGACTTAGTTTTTGCAATTTGAATGGTTGCTTTAAAAATGGCTTCAATAGTTTTTGGCAAGCCAAGGTAGTTGTTCAAGATGAATGCAATAGTAACTCTATCATTTGAAGGATGCAACCTACAAGGTGCAAAAGACAATGAAACCATTTGTTCTGCTTGACTGGCCCCTTGAATCTAACAGTTGTTGCCTCAAGAATAGAAGGGTTAATGTCACAGACTGTTGTTGTTGATGTGTTGATAACTTTAACATTAAAGTAGCCTAGACAACTACCCCACATAACAACTATTAAAATATCACCACAAAGATACATATACTCCAAGACATCATCCTTTTCTTCCCAACTTGGGCCCCACAAATTAACATCAATGAAAGAAGCAGAGATATTATATAGTTTAATAGTTCATCTTATTGTTTAAGATCCATTTTTCCTATAAATAGTTGATATGTACCCAACATGGACTACAATTCCAATAATATCAACCAAGCTATTATCACTATAATTGCTTATATCAATAACTGCCACAAAACCAGAGGTTTTTTTGGCATGAAAATTTCATTTTCACACCATTTTATTGTTGATTTTTCATCCAAAATAATTGCGAGGTTACTATTTAATTTATTGAATTTTTTATTTCTTCCTTTGCCGATCCTCTTGATATTAAATAAGTTGCACCTGCCTCAACTTGAATGTAATGCAATTTAGCAATATCATCAAAACAAGTAACACATATTTCTATCCCCTTCATATCTCTAATGTGAAAACTAAAACGTTGACCTTCACCTCTTTGTTTGTGGAAATGGTACATCTCTCTAATATGTGTTACACACCCTTTCACTGTCCAAAATTTTTGATAAATTTTCAAAGCATTAATAGGGCTAACATTTGGAGGGATATTTTGTTTTTTAGGGGACAACTGTAGACCAAATTTAGGGGTACATTTAGAAGGAGAAGGTGAGTCTAGCCCAACCATTTTCTCTTCTTGCTACTTGAACAAATACCTAGGGGTCCCAATGATTTAACAATCAGATATAATCACAACAAAGCTTAATATGATTAAGGCTTTGAAAAAGAAGGAAAATGATATATTGGACACATTATATTGGGCACATAAGGAGAAAGAGAATTTTTAAAAATAGACAGGAAACAATGCAACCCACCTTAAAATCTTTAAAATTTCTATAGACGTAATCTCTTAAACATACAAGGGACCCTATTTTCAAGGAACCTTGTATCACTCAACCTACCCTTCATCACTGCCAAATTATTTGAAGGATAAAAGTTCACGGAACGAAGAGGGAACAACATCCATAACATTGATGGAATGAATTGCAAATGAAGTCAAAGTTGGTTGTTTCTTTGTAGCCTACAAAGACAAGTTCAATAAAGGAAAATGCACATCATCACACCAAATGGATAAAACGAGTAGGGAAAACAAAGGTTGTAAAGGGATATTTTTATGTGTTCTAAAAGATCAATGCATATGTACTTCCACATCTATATGCTTTACTAGGGCTAGCCATATTTGTATACACCTAAATGCCTATAAAACTAGAAACATAAATAGTAAACCATATATGGTGTGTCTTTCTATATTTTAGAATCCTAAAATGAAAGGAACTGAAAGGAAATGTTCAAGTTTATTACAAGAGAGGAAGGAAACAATAACAAAAAATTTACAGCAGGTATAAGGAAAATGAAATATAAACTTACAGAATGAAGATCTAGAGGTTGGTGGATGCAACCCTTAGAGCCAAATTCCATAGCACCTCTGGAGATCCATCCACAAAGCCTAATTCTGCAGACATAGTTTTGGAACCATTTAGAGGGAGGAAATCTTACAATTATAGTTGACTAGTTAGCACCTCTATTTCACAATAAAAATAAAAGATTAATGGATGACAACATCCAATGCCAACTGGTAGAAAAATTAGAAATATTGATAATCTAGCAACCGTTTTACAATTTTGATTAAATTAAAATGGGTATAACCATTCCACTTTTAACCTTGTCAAAACAATAGGATATACAACAAGAACAATAGGAATGATCAATGCAAATGCATATATCCCTATATGCATTTGTTTATCTTTGAGGTTGCTTATATATGTATGCATGCATTTTTTTACTAGATTTCTATAAATACCTATATGCAGAAATTTGTATATGTTGCTAACTGCTACCTTGATCTTTTTTAATTCAAATAGTAGAATATATAATAGTAAGAATGAAAATGATTAACTACATATATGCATTGAATTATCCCTTTGTCTTCACATTTAAAAAACCACATATAACCAGATATATATATATCCATGTAATACCCCTCATACTATTTAGACTTATTAATTTTTGTGTTAACTCGATATGTTGATACCTTGATGATACTATTAGGGTTTTGATTTGGTTGGTGTAGTTTGATAATGTTATTCCTTTTCTGGACATAATCGGTTGATATGACATTACTAGTATGATTTGTGATATCTTGTGTGTTGTTGGATTTTGTTTATTTAAATGATTTATCATTAATATTTATATGCCAATGTGATGTTATTTAATTCAGTATTATTATATGATGCAGTAGTTTAATATCATGTTACCTTATGTCAAATTGGTTAGAAATGTTAGATCATTATCGATATTATAATTGTTAGAATAGATTAGGTGAAAGGACAGTGTAGCATCACTCGTTCACGAGTGCCCTGCTACACTGCAATTCCTTCTCACGATAGGATGTTGATTTCATACATATACATGTGCTACTTGACGTTTATCTAGATGCAGGATTGCAGGAATAAGTCTCAATTCCACCTGCTTCGGCAGGACAGGGCGAGCAATAAATCAACCCAATGGGTAAAAGTTGAAAAAGGGAGTAGGCTTGGAAGTGTCCCCGTCCCAGGTCCGTCGTCTGTTGTGAGTTGTGTTAGGATTGAAGTCTTGTCTTGTCTTGTATGTAGTTTTATTGTTGAGTATTTGTTTTATTCTTGGTTAGTGTTTAATTAATTAATCGTAATTCATAAAATAATTAATTATTGTTTCACTGTTATTTGATTTAATCAAGAGTTGGAAAAATGTTAAAATTGAATAAATAATAAATTAAAAGTGATTTAATCAATTAAAAGTGAAAATAATTATAATTAAATTAATATAGTTGAGAGTAATTAAATATTATTTTTATTAATATTAAATTAGGAAATTAGGTGAAGATAAAATCTAAATTTAAATAAATTATTTAATTAAAATTTTAGATATGTGTGAGCTTTTAAAAGCTGGAAAAGAACTAATAAGAAAGGGGGCTTTTTGAAAAAGAAAGCGGAAAAAGATTTATTGATTGATTTTAGTAATTTATTATTTTTATGAAGAAATTATTCACACACAAGTTTTTACTGGGTTATTCTAGATCTGAAAGAAAAGGAAAGATAGTTTTTAGTTTTGAGGTCCTTCTTTTTGGGTAAAAAAAAATTTATTGTGAGGTTGAAAGGAAAAGATTGTTCAGAAGAACGTTGGAGGGAAAGATCGTGAGAAGAGTAGAAGGCAGAAAGTCGAGAGGAGGATTCAGAAGGATTCTTCAGCAAACGAAGGGTTTCAGGTTCCTTTCAAGTTCTTTATTTCTTTTCTGATTTATTCTTCTGTAATAAATTTTGACTGCCATGTAAAAAAAAAAAAAAAATAATAAAAAATAATTTCTCCCTGTGTTTTAAAAAAGAGATTTCTGTGATTGGGATTTGTCTGTTAAAAATATTTGTGTTTCTCTATAGTGAAAACCTCGTTTAAAATTCTTCAATAAAAATTTAATTTTGGAATCATTGAAAAGAAAATCATATTGTATTCGTGAGGATTAGTTTTGCATGTCAAAAGTTATATTGAATCTTTTGAAAACCCATGTATTCATTTTATTGTTCAGAATCTCTTATTATCTTTATATATATATATATATATATATAATTCTGTTTGTGTTATTTGAATATAGTTTGTTTAACTAATTTCATGATTATTTTATAATCTCTTCTGTATTTTTTTTCCTTAAATCAAATTTTAATATAATATATAAATAAGATGTTCTGGTCAGAACAAAATAAATAAAAAGATTTATATATCACTGTAGGCTGAGTCAGGCCTCGATTTCTGTGCTTTGAATAAGATAATATCAGTGTTTCAAAATTCGTGTCATGCTTGATGTGTATTTAAAATAAAATAATATCTATATGTACTGGTAACGCTCATGTGGAGAAAACAAAATTTCATATATCAAATAATAATAGTAATATCAGTAGATATATATAAGTATTTATATTCTTTTATGGGAATTCGTAATCCACTGTTTAAAGGTTTTTATATATAAAAGTAATGTAAAACAAAGTAAACAAAATAAAATTAAAGTTTAAAAAATTTGGGAAATGGAAATGGACGGCGGGTGCCGTACCAGACCCGTCCCCGGCGCACCACGCAGCAGCCACTAGGCTGCGGCCTCCCTTGGGAGGTATGCAGTACCTCCCTTGGGAGGTGCGCAGTACCTCGGCTGCATATGGTTTGCTTTTGAGTTTTGTTTCTTTGTTTAAAAGATTTCGGGTTTTTTTTAAAAGTTTATAAATTTATTTAAATTTTAATTCGAAATCCTTTTTTTTATGTGAAATAAATATGTTAATTAAATTCGAAATTGATGTATAAAATAAGTTTTATAATTTTTTTTTTATCAATATTTAATTTATATAAATATATAAATATTCATATATTACATATTATTTGTTATATTTTATATATATTATTTAATATATATATGTATATATATCTTTTAAGATTTAATTCAAATTTTAATTATATATTATTCAATGCAATTTAAGTCGAGTTTGTTTTGTATAATGATGTTTGTAATATGACTATTAGTTTTATCAAATGATTATTTTTATGTAGACGAGGTTTGGATATTTATTTTAAAATTATAATCTGCTTTAAAACAAAATATGATATAAGTATTAATTTTATAGAATGATTTTGTAGTGTGGTTTTATTTATTTATTTTATCTTGAATATGTATATATATGTAAAAGAGGTTTATATATATTGTAATTACGTTTTAACATGATAACTTCTTTTACAAGTTATTATATTTTAGTTTAATCAGGAAATTGGGAGTAAAGTTTCGTAATTATAATTAAATTGGTTCGTTAATTTTAAGGTTTATAGGATTATAGTTAAATCGAAAAGTAAAATTAAAAGTGATGATGTTATAATGTAATTGTACGAATTTGAATTAACAATGTGGTTTGTTTTGAATCGAGTAATCTTGAATTGTTGATTTATTTGTTTGTCGAAATTATTGAGTTTGGAAATATTTCTTTATGGAATTGTTTTTTTTTAAGAAATCGTTTTCTTGAGGTTATTCGTTAAGTTTGTTGTGGTGTTCTCTTTATTGTTTTATTGTGTCGTATGGGAAAACCCTAGGTTCACCTTATTATTCGTAAGAGTATAAGTTATTGTTAAGGGCTTCCAGAGATGGAATGCGTGTCTTTCAGGTTTCTTTTATTCCCCATGTCGGAGCAATTAGGGTTAGGGGTATTGTAAGTCTTCCAGAGAAGTTTTCTTGAGTGGGATGTTATGTGTAGAGGTTCATTTTGTGAATTGCCTTGATGTATTGTACTATGATGTTGTACCCGATTTCCACGAACGGGGATTTGTGCCTCCTGAGAAATAGGAGTGGGTAATGATATTTGTACTTCCTTTGGAAGGAGTGTGTATTCGAATTGGTTTCCTCCAGTGTTTGGAGTGAGTTCCTTGCTTTGGTGTTCTCCTTGGATTAGAAAGTTGATGTTGTTTAGTTGCCATTGTGGTATTATGCATTGGGTGTTGTCGATAGGAGAGTGGCTCTTTGTGGGGGTCCGGCACACAAAGGGGCACCAGGGTAACCTACCTAGAGTTTAATTAAGCGATAATCTAAATGAATTAATGGGGGGCTTTCACACTAATAAAGATAAAAGAATGTCTCTCTCGTGAAGCAAGTGAATGATAAGGCTCGAGATGAGATGGGACGCATAGTTTTGCGTGAGGGTCCGGCGGCCGGTAGAGGAAAGCCAGGGTAACCCAGGATGGGGGTCCGGTAGCCTAGGAAGGTTGAGCCAGGGTAACTCATGGCAATTTATGCATGACACTCTTCCTATGTCAACAGTTAGCCAGTTGTTGTGCGATGTTCTTGATCTTGTTCTCTGGAAGCGTTGTAACCTCATGTTAAGTGACTTTGTGATTGTAGTTGTGAAGTAATATTGTGATTGTAGTGGTTAAGTGCCTTGTTGTTTTCTCCTTGCTCATTGTTGGATGAGGTCTTTGTTATTATTCCTTGAGTTCGTTGAAGTTGTGCATGTGACTAGTTGTTATTTGGGAAGGTGTTTTATTGTTATGTCCTGAAGTGATTTGTTGTTGTGCCTCTTGGAATGGTTGTCGTGAGTTTTCTAAGTGGTCTTTGTTGTTATGTGTATGTTGGGAGTTAGTCTTTGTTATTGTTAGGCGTACTTGGTCAGGGACCCTTCCTTGTCTACTCTCAGCACGGGGGTGGTTGGGTGGAACGTGCTTCGCACCCCATTGGGTTCCCTCTTCTGTTGTAGATGTATTTTCTTGCAGGTTTTGGTGGATGTTGATGATCCAGTGTCCTTATGTACCAGATTGATGTATATACTTCACTTGTAATGCATTCTTTGATGTGTTGTCTCCCACGTGTGTTGGGATGACCTTGATATGATATGTATATGTAGTTATTGAGATGTATTTCCAGTCCATTGTACTCTTCTATCATTGGGATGTAATAATTATTCAAGCCATGTATTTATTCAGGATCATTTGATATAGTTGGTTATGATGAGTTGTATCTATTGAAATATGTAACACTTTATATCTTTATAATTCCATGTATTGTCATATGTGCTTATGTTATTACTATGGATATAGTTGATGGATATCTTAAATCTTGGAATGGGAATGAATAGATTTACGTAGTAGATTAATTATTATTATCTTATTATCGTTGTTATGGGTTAGTGTAGTCATGTCGCTTCGTGTACCCCTTTGGAACTAGTTGTGCCTCATGATACATTGTTATGTTATAGTACTTAAGTATGTTTATTATATTCTTTTAAAAAAAAATTGTTCCGTTGTTATTAGTTCCTTTGGGGTTCGCACGGCGGGGCATGACAATCCATATGTACACATGTATATATTTATTTATATACACTAGTATATCTAAAAGAATGTGTATACTATATTTATTCCTAACTATGTACTCATTGGCATGCCAAGTAAGGGCCTTTTAGAAAATGCACATACTATCAAAAGTGTATAGAGCAATAAGAAAAATAAGCAGAGACTGAGAGTTCTGCAAGTTAGCAACATGTTTTAAACATTGCAACCTATGAAACTATGCACATAATGTCAAAGGCGGATAGTGGGAAGAAGGGAAAATAAGAAGGGAGTGAAGGTACTACAAGTTGAAACAAGCAATATATATAATAGTTGGCTTGTGAATTGAAGATCCAAGCTACATTATAAAATAGGGAAATTGTAAAAGAGCTATTAGGAAAACACTTAAGGATCACAAGAAAATGATAGATGATCAAAAACCCACATTAAATAGAGCTTTAAAATATGTAGAATAGAAGACATAAACTATGAGATTGAACATGGAGAATAGAAGGGGTGATCTACAATAATGAACAATTTGTTATGGGAAAGTGGATATTGATACAACATAAGAAATCTATGTAACAATAAGCTTCTCAATTCAAAATTGAAGCTACACAGAAAAGTAGAATGCAACAACTAGAATTTAGCTATGGCCTTTTTGTTTCAAATTTCCACTAGGTGTTTTTTCAGCCTAGCCATGAGCAAAAGTCTGCAGAATCGGTGGTGAGATTTTGACAATAGCTAGTGGGGGGGTTTCTAGGGGATGTTTATAAAAACATGGATTTTCCTAACTACATGGTTTGGCGGTGGTGGAGTTGGTTGCCTCAATACACAGAAGCAGAATGGTAAGTGTTTTCCCACATGAGGGTTAATGCATCCTAGCGCTATTGCACTATCGTATTGGAGGAAGTAAACACAATATTCAATGTTGTAGTATGGTAAAGTATACTTCAAAATGTGTGAGAAAATATAGTGATTAAGTTGCATTATCAAAAGAGCCATTGTGATACTTTTGTATTTTTTACTCTTTCTAAATCAAAGTCTAGATAAATACAAATAAAGATACCATACACATTTGTTTTGATATACATGTGTATATATAAATTACTGTTGGATTCTCAAACAAGCCACACTGGTCTTGGTCTATATACATGGATATATATATCTACCTATATGTAAATTTTTAAGTATGAAACAAGGAATTCAATATATATATGCATATATGTATCTATCTATGTAAAAATTGCAAGGAGCCCAAAGGTACAGATCAACACCATGGTTGCATTTTCTAGTAGTCTACAAAAAAATAGAATTTATAAAAGCTAAATGATGACAATGAACACTTAGGGAGCATGAAACAAATGAGGTAAAAAAATATAATGAAACATATTGATAGAGGACAAAGAATCTACATGAGAGTTGGCTTCATAATTATAAATTCAAGCTACATTTTTTGGAACTAAACACTATAGAGAAATAGGTAAATTGTAAAAGAACAATTAGGAATATACGTAAGAACCAAAGGAAAACAAGAAATAATAAAAAATTCAACTTTAAAATATTGATTATAGAAAAACAAACTACAATCATGAATAGCTTGTTATGGGGAACTAAGAAAAACAATATCATGAAGAACACTTTGTTATCACAAACTTCAAACAATTGAGTGAAAAAGAACATCTTGAAACATATTGACACAAGACATATAACATGTTCCATCCAAACAAACTAATCATGGTAAAAGTTTTAGAATTTTAAAATTTGAAAACAATCCTTCTAACAAGAACAATAGAATAATCTGTTACAGGCGACTTGAAATAGATGAGTGGAAAATAATATCACGAAACATACTGATACTCAAATAGATGAGGGAAAAAGAATATCATGAAACATATTGATACAAGACAACAATTCTATGTAATAGTTGCCTTGTCAATTCTAAATTCATAATTTTGTGCAATCCTTATTGACCAATGAGCAACATTTATGAACATCCCTTTTTGAAGAGGTAAGCTCCACATTGTCATTAAAAACCTCAAGAAAGTTTTCTCTATTTCTTTATAATATTAATGTAGCTAGAATTCCTAATTAACTATGTGGCCTTATAGCCATTTTTCATAGATTATTGCTACCCATTGTGTTTACAAGTTCCATTTAATGCGAGTTTATTGCCAAGGAATGTAGCTCAAATTTTCAATTCACAAGCCAACTCTTACATACACTGCTTGACTTGTATGAATATTTTTAATGTGGGTTCTCAATTATCTATTATTAACCTATGATTCTTATGCAAAATATGATAATGAAAAGTCTGCCATGGGGAACTAAAAAAAGAGTATCATGAAGAACAATTTGTTATGAGAAAATTGAAAGAGAGGTAGAGGCAACAATTTTCACAATAGTCTGCTATCAAACAAACACCACAATGGCTCTATTGAAAATGCAACCTAATCAATATATTTCCTCACAAAAAAATGGATCATCATGGAAAAAATAGGCACTTAAGTGGCAAAAAAATCATAAAAATTAGAATTAGGCAACTTGATGTAGAAATTTGAATAAGTTATCTATATCATTTCAAAAATAAGTAAGAATATAATATGTAGAAAAATTGAATGTTGTTTCTAAACTACTATGTTTGTTTAAAGGAAAAAAACTCTATTTGGTGAAAATTTGAAAATTGATTGCAGTAGTACTTAAATTTTAGGGAAAAAATAAGTAGGCGTTTGTCTGGCCACCCTAACCATAATAAATTGATAATATTTTTTTATAATATTTTAGATATAAGTATAAGACTCATGTCTCGATGGGATGCATATTTTTTTGTAATTTTCTTCCAAGTAAATAATTAATTATTAATTTTATATTACAACTTTTTAAAAATATAAAAAAACTCATATGTCTGACTAGCTTACCTCGGTCAAAATTTCATGAAATTCAAATTTTCTTTTTTTAATCCTATAGTATACAAAGCATAGAATGTGACACATGTTTTGGATTCAAAAAATGTGATACTATTTAAAAGCTATAGATGTTTTTCAATCAACCTATCAATAAGGAATTTAGTCCCAATTCAAATAGAAAATGAACAATAATTACTTATTAAATTCAAAGTAAAGATTAATTTATATTGGTGGAAAGCTAAGATTCTTCTTTAAAAATCCTCTAAATTTCATCAATTTTGGGTCAAAAAAAAAGTTGTCAGCCACATACCTATCATATTACCACTTTTTGGCCCATCATGATCCTACACATACCCATACACACACACACAAAACACACACACACACACACATAAAAACACGCACACACACACACACACATATGCATATATTCTAAATTTGAGCTCCATTATTTGGCACTAAATATTATAGACAAACAGGTAAATTGTAAAAGAACTATTATGAAAACACTAAAGAACCACATGAAAATGAGAGATGATCAAAACCCAACATTATATAGAACTTTTAAATAGGAGGAAAGAATATCATAAAACATATTAATACAACACAAGCAATCTATGTAATAGTTGGCTTATCAATTCTAAATTGGAGCCACATTATCTAGCACTAAATATTATAGACAACTAGGGAAACTGTAAAAGAACTGTTACAAAAACATACATACATACATACATATACGTACATGTATATACACATTATTATATATGTAATATATATACATATAAATGTGTGTGTGTATACAACTTAGATTCTAGAGCACAAAAATTTTAAAACCCTTCAATCTACTATAAAATGGAGGTGGAGCAAGTGATTTGTACAATAATCTACTATCAAACCAATACAACAATTCCTCTTTTGACAATACAACTTAATCAATATATTTTCTTGCACATTTTGAAGTATGCTTTCCAATACAAATATATATACATATACATATTGAACCATAGATTTTTGGCCCATCATGATCCTGCACATAACCTAAATTAAGTAACCTAAATGCAATTGACTAATTTAAATGAATGAATATGAATGCAAAAGTGATATTTAAAGTATGTTTGAAAACACATTATGTAATGCAACAATGAACTAAATGAAGAAAATATGTAGAAAAAAAGAAAAAGGATGAATCTGAATGCACTTGGGTGAAATTTGATGAATTTGGAATGTTGTGGATGCTGGTTGAAATCATTTAATTTTCATAGTGGGACTCATTCGCCTAGTGTGGCAAATTAGTCCTCCTCCTGGTGAAAAATTGTTGAAAACAAGTTTCTGTCTATCACAATCTTAAATATGAAAAAAATAAAATTTTTAGTCCAAAGGTGGGAATCATTCACCATTGGTGATGAATCAATCCTCTCCCAAATTTTAGAAAAATTAGGAGACAACTTTGCAACACCATATCTAGAAATCATTGATTATTGGGTCGTCAAAGTCAATTCTACAGGAAATGGACAAAAAACCTTCTCCAAGCTTGAAATAGACTTGAGTTGACTTGAAGCACCTAGTTGACTTGTAAAGAAATCTTCAACATGAGAAAACTTGTTAAATCTGCACACCTAGGTCTGCAAACACACATGCAATAGGGGGAAAATGGTTGAGGGTTAGCAAATAGGTGTTCGCCTTGGTCAAACCCCACTTTTGACAATCAAACGCTTAATAAAATAATGAAATGAAAATGAACGATAAACTTACAACATGCAAATGCTATCGACTTACCAAACCATTGATAATTCAAGTTTGAAGTAATGTCAATGGTTGCTTCAAAGTTCTTGAATAGTGCTTGAAAAGATATTGCAAAATTCTTGAATGCTTGAATGTGATGTGAGATTGAATGGTTGAATGAAATTATATTGTAGGAGATCTAAAATGAGGTGAAAATAACTTATTTATACACTCTTGTACCTTAGTTAACCATGCATACCTCATCGTAGGGCGACATCAAGTGTTTTTGAATAAAAACCCAAAAGGAAATTTTTTTTTTTTTGAATTTGGAGCCAATGGGGACTGATTTTCCACCCATGGTGAATGGGTTGCACCTAGAACCTAAGCATATGTGTCAGAAATATGTTGTATTTAATGTTATTTGTTGGGATAATATTCAAAAATACACTTAGTTAAGTCATATGAGGGAATAAAGGGGTCAAATAAATCATAAGAAGGGGATAAATAGTGAAGATGTGCCTATAGGAGTGTGAAATTTTGTTACAAGACTTTAAAATACTTCAAAATAGGATTGATGATGAATAAAAAGATGATTTTTAGGTAGATTATAATGAATAAAGTCTAGAAGAATGTAGAAATTTCTTACAACAATTCACAACTCCTTCACAAGATGTGGTTCTTTGAATTTTCATGCTGAAATATGCATGTTCAAGCCATGTTACAACATAAAACTAGAGAAAAATAGACAAACAACATGAAATAAGACTTAAAAGGCCATGAAAATGACAAGGGGCCATTTTTCTATGGCACACACACACACAGGAATACACACACACAAATATATACATATATATACATATATAGAAACATACATATGCTTTGTGCATCTTTGGTGTTATACACATTTTGTACAATTTATTCCTTGGTATCTTTCAAATTGATTTAACTTCAAATCCTTACAAAGAGGATGTTGTAGATTGTGAACGGTATGTGGAAATCAATGCTTCGAAACATACACAGATACATATACACATTTATATGTTGAAGATAAATAGAGAAATTGTATAACATGGATAACGATAACACTTAAGAGCCACTAAACTAATATAGAAAAAAATTAATTAAAGAAAAATGAAAGCATACATCTAATTAGGTTTAATTTACATATGCATATTCATATGTATAAACATATATGCATATCTATATGTAAATGTATCTATGCATATGCAATGCATTTTTGGTGGAGAGTGTAATGTTGTTGTTTCTTATGTGTATACATCATTCCTTCCTTCATTGCACCCTACATCTAATAGAGCTTCACTATTTTTGATTGCATATGAATATATACATATACATATACATATACATATTATAGACACGTGAAGTTTATATCATGCATTTGATTAGGTCATATTCATCCATTCATCAAATAGATCAAGTTTATTTGGTCAATATCCTAAACTCATCAATTTAAATTAAATAAATCAACTTGATCCTAACATGACCCTCCTTGATTAAATAAATCAAACCTTTATTTAATTAAGTCTAAAATCACCTTCTATCCATTTTTTATTTAAATAAATCAAAGAAATCAAGTCAAATGGGTCAAAGCATCTAAACTTCATCTAAGCTAATCTAACCCCGATTAACCTAATCTAATCACCCATCACATCCTCTAGCTTTTCCCACTTGCACCAATAAATCATTTTAATTCATTTATAAAATCAGCATTTTCCATCAACATGGCATCTTTGAGGAATATTCCCTCAAGTTTGAATTCAAAAAAAGGTGGACATGTACACCAAACAAAGCATTTATGAGCTCTTACATGGCTCTTACATGTCTCTTACACAAGTCAAACTCAGCATTTAACTCTCAAATTCAAATTTGAATCTCCCCCTCTTTGGCACAATCCTCAAAACTTGCACATTCCTCAAGCACTCACAAGTTGACAAATGGCCTCATCTCATTGGTCCAATTTTTGTACCACATTTATCCATTTTTCTCCACATTCATCCATTTGGCTATTTCTCTCACAAAAATTCTTTAAATGGAAGGCTTCATTCATCATCAAATGCTCCACAACTTGATCCACAATCTCATGCAAAGCCATTCTCTTCACTTGAGAACTGATTTTGTCCACCTCATATCATCTTCATAGCATTTTCATATCATCAATATCATGGAGCTTAGCAAAGGATTGGGAAAGGGCTTCTTTCCAGAGAAGCACCAATCCACTATGGGATAGAATTTGACTCTTGTTTTCTTATGCTTTCACTTACCTTATTTTGACAACTTATTTTGTTTTCACAGATAACATGATCGATTATTTCATAGGGATGCTATATCTGATTTGCTTGATTTAACTAACAGTGCTCATGTTTGTTTGTTTTTGAGCAAAAGGTAGATTTAGTATCCACACATATACATATGCATATACATATACATATGCATATACATATGCATATACATATACATATGCATATACATATGTATATACATATATTTATACACATCAAACAATGCTACTAAGTGTCACAACAAATTTGTAGATCCAAAATTGAGTGTAATTGATTAAAAAACTAGCCATGCATCTGGCAAAGGCCCAATACAATTCCTCTAAGAAAAAAGGAAGAAAGCAACACACCTACGAGATTTGTGCCTGAGGGTTCTCTAAAATCCTAGGGAGAGCTAGAGTCCATTATGGGGAACTAAAAACAAGAATGTCATGAAGAATAGTTTGTTATGGTAAACTTCAAATAGATGTGGAAGAATGAATATCATGAAACATATTAATATAAGACATATAACATGTTCCATAGAAACAAAATAACCACAACAATTAACACTTTATTATAAGTAGCTTGAAACAGATCAGGGAAAAAGAAATCCATGAAACATATTGGTGCAAGAAAATAAGTCTATGAAATAGTTGTAAGAGATGTTAGAAAAACACTTAAGAAGTAGACGTAACTAATAGATGAATGAGAAAAAAATATCATGAAAAAATCATGGAGAATAGAAGAGGGTAATAACCTGTACAAAATGCTATTAAACCAACACCACAATGGTTGTTTCAACAATGCAACTTAATCAAAGGATACTTTCCCACACTATGACATTCAATATTCCATTTACTTCAACCCCCCATATTTACTTCAGCCACCTCCATCGCATAATGGCAGAATTCATTAACCCTCATGTGAGAAAACACTTACCATTCAACTTTTGCATATCGAGGACATCAACTCCACAACTGCCAACCCACATAATTACTAAGATCCACATCACCACAAAAAATCCAATCAAGTCATTATCGGCCGAGACATCTCCTATGCCATAAAATCCAATTGACAGTTGGGCTAACAAAAATCCTAGAAGAAACTTCAAACAAATAGCCTACCAACTGGGACATCTTCGACGCTGCCTATTTTGTCTATAATATTAAGTGAGAAATAATGTAGCTTGAATTTTCAATTGACAAGCCAACTGTTACAGAGAATTTATTGTTACACCTTGTCTAGAAAGTGATAGAATTTCTAGTAAGTAGGAATGTGCTGCAAACTGAAATATATACATGCATTTTACTGACCTATTAGAAAAAAATTAACCAAAGGAAAATGAGAAATGTTTCAAAACCCACATTAAATAGAATGTTAAAATATGGAGAATGGAATAGGAAAAGTATGATAATGAACAGTCTAGTATGGGGAATTGGAAAAAAGAATATCATGAAAAATAGTTTTTTAAGGGGAACTTCAAATAGTTGAGAGAAAAACAATATCATGAAACATATTGATAAAATAGAAAAAGTGAAATTGGAAAAGACCTATCTGGAAAGCACTTAAGAATTAGAGGAAAATGGAAGATGCTCTAAAACCCACATTAAATAGAATTTTAAGATATGGAGAATGGAAGAGATTGTAGACACGTAAAATTGACATCATGCATATTTAATTAAATCATATTTTCCCATCAATTAAATAAATAAAAAATATTTGATTGATCTCCTAAAGTTTATTGATTTATTTAAATCAAATATATTTAATTAAATGGATAGTGCATCATTTTCCATCTCCTTTTGATTTATTTTAATCCATAAATCTAAATAAAATGGGTGAAATCACCTAACCTCCTCTTACTTAATCAAATCATGATTAAATCTAATCTTAATCCATGTCACATCCTCTACCTTTTCCCACTTGCACAAATACATGATTTTAATTAATTTATTAAATCTTCATTTTCCATCAACATGGCATAAAAGTGGAATATTCCCTCAAATTTGAATGCAAATTCAAGTTGAGTTTTCCCTTCCAAATAGCATTAACTTCCCTCTTACATGTTCCCCACTTGGAATTTAAGACCCCTTCTTCTCCCTCCAACAAGCCAAATTTCAAATTTGAAAAGGTCACCTAATCTCATTTATTGGCACATTCATCAAAAATTGCACATCCTTCATCCATCCATCTCTTGACAAGTGGAACCTTGCCATTGGTTGAAGGTTATTCCCACATTCATCCCTCTTTCATGTTCTCTCATCAAAATCTTCTATAAATGGAGGGGGGTATTCTTTATTTGGATCATCCACAATCTACGATCTTCATACAAAGTTACTCTCTTCACATTGAGAGCTATTTTTGTCCATTGTCATAGCATAGCATATTCATCATTTGATTTGTCAAAGGATTGGGAAGAGGTCACTTTTCACATCAAAGTGACACCAATACACTATGGGATAGTTATACATGATGCTTCTTTTATGCTTTCAATTAGTTTGTTTTTGTTATTTTGTTTATGAAGCATAATCTATTATTTCCTAAATAATGCTATTTTATTTGTTTTCTATAAACTAACATCATGATGATGTATGAGATAGAGTTTAAGCTTGCATATTAATGGTGTTACAGAGGAAAACTATGATAATGAACAGTTTGTTATAAGGAATTGAAAATAAGAATATCATGAACAATAGTTTGTTGTGGGGAACTTGAAACAGACAAGGGAAAACGAATATAATGAAACATATTGATATAAAAAACTACCATCCCACGTAATTAGCAAGCTCCACCACCTACATAAACAGACTTATGCAATTTGTTCCAAGGACCTTCAAGTAGATCAGGGAAAAAGGAATATCATTATACATATTGATACAAGGTTCGACCTATGTTCTTTTTTAATAAATATTGATGATAAGTAGAGAAATTATATAAGAGGTGTTAGAATAACAATTATTTTCTATGAGTCATTTTACATGGTTATTTTTGATAAATGATTTGTCTATAATATTTATTGCCAAGCAATGTAAGGGTATGTGTAGGATCATAATGGGCCAAAAAGTGGCGATATCATGGGTATGTGTAGGGTATGTGGATGTTGACATTTTTTATTCAAAATTGATGAAACAAAAAGGGTTTTTAAAGGATATTCTCAAATTTACACCAATATTAATTATGCTTTACTTTGAATTTAATAAATAATTATTATTCATTTTCTATTTTAATTATGACTAAAGTCCTGATTGATAGGCTAATTAAAAAACATCTACAACTTTCAAACAATATCATATTTTTTATATCCAAAACATGCATCAGATTCTATGCTTTGCATAATATAGGATTAAAAAGAGAAAATTTTAATTTCATGAAGTTTTGACCAAGTTAAGGTGGTCAGACATACAATTTTTTATATTTTTTAAAAGTTGTAATAAAAAATTCATAATTAATTATTTACTTGGTAAAAAATTATGAAAAAATATACATCACATCGAGACATGAGCCCTCCACTTATATCTAAAATATTATCAAAAAATATTATCATTTTATTGTGGTTAGGGTGGTCAAACAAACACTTCTTATTTTTTCCCTGAAATTTAAGTACTACTGCATTGAAATTTCAAATTTTCACCAAATAGATTTTTATTTTTTTAAAAATAAACCTAGTAGTTTTGAAAGTACATTCAATTTAATACAAATTCTCTTCTTACATATTTTTGAAATAATATAGATAACTTAATCAAAAATTTATGTCAAGTTGCCTTTACTCTTATTTTTCTTAATTTCATTGCCACTTAAGGACCTATTTTTTCCATGATGATCCTGCACATACCCATAGCTCAAATTTACAATTAAGTTTGTGACGTCATACACATTTTACATATATTATCACATCATATAATTATTGTCATAACCTAAAGAAAATATCATGAATACAATATGGAGAATAGAAGGGGCAAACTATGACAATCAACAGTTTGTTATGGGGAACAAGGAAAAAGAATCTCATGAAGAAGAGCCTGTCATGGGGAACTTTAAAGACAAGAAAAAAATATATCATCAAACATATTGATACAAGATAGATGAATAGAAAGCCACATTAAATAGAACTCCTAAAGCCAATAGGTAGTAATAATTTGTGCAAAATGTGTGTTACCCCATAGACTTTATTGAAAATTTAACCAATTACCTAGCACTAAATATTATAGACAAATAGAGAAATTATAAAAGAGATATTAGAATAAGACTTAATAGTCACTAAACTAATTTTATCTCCAATATTCTTATGCTTTCATACTAACCCTCTGCACACACACACACAAAGATATATATATATATACTCCTATGTTAATCCATAATTTCTCCTATGTTAATGGGTATAATGCCAAAGATGCACATAAATAACTAAAAACATAAACCAAGGGTGATAAAATTATTAACCTCTAACCATATTTTTTGATGAAAGAAAAAAGATTTAACTATAATTGCTCCTATGGAAATGGTTATAATTCCAAAGATGCATAGAGATAACTACAAATTATGATAAACGAGAGCCAAAAAAGTTAATAGCCCTAACCATATTTTTTTTATGAAAGAAACAAGATTTAACTACAATTTCTCCACCCGTAAAGAGCGATAATACTTTTGAAGTTTCCAAAATGGGTATAATGCCAAAGATAGAAACATATAACAAGAAGATATTAACAATAAATTAATCATTTATGCAAAACACCCATGTAAAATTACTTATAGATTCTAGAGAACAATAATTTTTTAATTTTCTTATCACAATGTGGACCTTATCTCTTCAAAAAAGAATGTTCCTAAATATCACTCATTGGTCAATAAGGATCAAGAAAAAATATGAATTTTCCTTTGAACAAATTAGGAAACAAGAATATCATGAAGAACAGTTTGTTATGGGGAGCTTCAAATACATGAGGAAAAAAGAATATCATGAAACATATTCATACAACATAGATGAATGAAAAGCCACATTAAATAGAACTCCTAAATCCAATAGATAGCAATAATCTTTTCAAAATGAGTATAATCGGCATAGACTTCATTGAAAATTTGAGCTACATCACCTAGTAGTAAATATTATAGAAAAATAGAGAAATTGTAAAAGATCTATTAGAATAACACTAAACAAACACCAAACTAATTTTATCTCCAATATGTTTATGCTTTCATACTAACCCTTTGCTTATCTATATATATATATAGGGCATGTGCAGGATCAACATGGAAAAAAAACCCATAAGTGGCAAAAAACTTAGAAAAATCAGAGTTAGGAAGCTTGATGTAAAAATTTGAATAAGTTATCTATATTATTTCAAAAATATGTAAGAATAGAGTCTATAGAAAATTGAATGGAGTTTCTAAACTATTAGGTTTATTTATAAAGAATAAAAAATCTATTTGGTGAAAATTTGAAATTTGAATGCAATAGTACTAAAATTTTATGGAAAAATAAGAAGTAGGTGTATGTCTGAAAACCTTAACCACAATAAAATGATAATATTTTTTTATAAGATTTTAGATATAAGTAGAGGACTCATTTCCAGATGTGATGGATATTTTTTTGTAATTTTTTTCCAAGTAAATAATTAATTATGATTTTTTTATTACAACTTTTGAAAAATATAAAAAACTCATATGTCTGACCACCTTAACTTGGTCAAAAATTCATGAAATTAATTTTTTTTTTAATCCTATAGTATGTGAAGTATAGAATGTGATGCATGTTTGATATTTAAAAAATGTGATACCATTTGAAAGCTATAGATTTTTTCAATCAACCTATCAATCAATACTTTTTAGTCATAATTCAAATAGAGAATGAATAACAATAATTTATTAAATTCAAAGTAAAGAATAATTTTATTGGTGGAAAGCTGAGAATCTCCTCTAAAAACCCTTTTCATTTAATCAATTTTAGGTAAAAAGAAGTCATTAGCCACATACCCTACACATACCCATCATATCGCTATTTTTTGGTCCATCATGATCCTGCACATATATATATATATATATATATATATATATATATATATATATATATATATATATATATATATATATATATATATATATATATATATATATATATATATATGCAATCACTCCTATGTTAATATGCAATTTCTCCTATGTTAATGGGTGTAATGAAAAAGATGCAAAAATATAACTAAAATAGTAAATGAAGGGCAAAAAAAATCTGCTCCTATGCTAATGGGTATAACATCAAAGATGCACAGAGATGACTAAAACAATAAACCAACGGAAAAAAAAAAATCCTAACCATAATCATATTTTTTGATGAAAGAAAAAAGATTTAACTACAATTTCTTCATCCATACAGAGCAATAATATCTTTCAAATCTCTAAAATGGGTATAACACCAAAGAAAGAAACATATAACAAGAATACATGAATAATAAATTAATTATCTATGCATAAAACGCATGTAAAATGACTTACAAATTTTAGAGAACAACAATTTTCAATTTGGAATAAAAAAATTCAAAACCTGATGATTTTTGGAATAGTCTGCTATCAAACCAGCCATGGAGCCAAAGGTGATAATTTTTATAATAGTATACTATGAAACCAACACCACAATGGTTGTTTCAACATTGCAACCTAATCAAAGTATACTTTCCCAAATTGAAACATATAATGTTGCATTTACTTCGTCTACCCCCATCATACAACAATGATAGAATGCATTAAACCATACATGAGAAAACACTTACCATTCAACTTATACATATCAAGGAAACCACCTCCACCACTGCTAACCCAAGTAATTACCAAGCTCCATGTCGCCACAAAAAAAAATCCTGTCAAGTCACTGTTGGCTGGGACATCTTCGATGCCAACAAATCCAATTCACAACAAGGATGACGAAAATCCTGGTGGAAACTTCAAACAAATACCCTATTGTCTAATGATAAATTATAGGGTATGTGCATGATCATCATGGAAAACATAGACACTTAAGTGGTGAAAATTTCAGAAAAATTAGAGTTAGGAAACTTGACGTAAAAATTTGAATAAGTTATCTATATTATCTCAAAAATATGTAAGAATAGAATCTATAGTAAATTGAATGTAGTTTCTAAACTATTAGGTTTACTTTATTTTTAAAAAAATATATTCGGTGAAAATTTAAAATTTTGATGTTGTAGCACTTAAATTTTAAGGAAAAAATAAGAAGTAGGTTTCTATCTAACCACCCTAACTATAGTAAAATGATAATATTTTTTTCTAATATTTTATATATAAGTAGAGGACTCATGTCTCGATGTGATGCATATTTTTTTATAATTTTTTTCCAACTAAATAATTATTATGATTTTTTAATTACAAATTTTTAAAAATATAAAAAACTCATATGTTTGACCAGCTTAACTTGGTCAAAACTTCATGAAATTCATTTTTTTTTAATCCTATAGTATGAAAAGCATAGAATGTGATGCATGTTTAAGATTAAAAAAATAAGATGCAATTTATTTTTTGAGGAGTCATGTTTTTGTTCATGATCTACAAATATCACCCTATCCTCATGCTATGAAGGGAAAATTCTGCTACCATTATGTTCTAGACATAAACAAGTCGGTTGCATACTTTGATTATGATCTTAAATAGAAGTAGGTGGTCAATGAAGAGATTTCTGTTAATGGGCCGCAAAGAATAGGAAACAAGCCAACCTCTTTTTAATTCAAATCCCATGCTTTGGGGTGCTTAGCATTTTCAAATACTCAATTTTTCTCTATGTTCATTTTGTATGGGTTTTGTAAATGGGCTCATATGGGTTTATGAAATTATGTAATGGGAATGGTTTCCTTGGGTATCTAGAAGTATGTAATGGGTTTTTTGTATGTAATTCTTGGGATTCTACAAGTATGTAATGGGTTTTTTGTACATAATGGGGTCCTTATGGGATTTTGTAATTCAGTAATGGGGTCTTTTGTAAAGGGTTAGGTAGGTGGTGAGGCTAGGGTTTACTGCTAGTAATTAGTTTGTATTGATGAACATATGTTACTCATACTATAACTGGGAGTTTCCTTGCCTAGTTTGTTCCCGCCAGTATGTCTACCTAAACTAGGATTTTGTAAAACTATATATATTTATTAATACAAATATAGTGGCTTGCCACTTTCGCTTTAAAAAAAAAAATGTGATACTGTTTGAAAGCTATAGATGTTTTTTGGTCAACCTATCAGCCAGGACTTTAGTTGTAATTCAAATAGAAAATGAATAATAATTATTTATTAAATTCAAAGCAGAGCAAAATTTATATTGGTGGAAAGTTGAGAATATCCTTAAAAAACCCTTTTCGTTTCATCGATTTTGGATAAAAAAAGGTCACCAGCCACATACCCTACACATACCCATCATATCGCCACTTTTTGGCCCATCATGATCTTGCACATAACCTATGTTTATTATTATTATAGTATTTAATATGAATATAAATATATATTTTTGAAAGCATTTTATTGTTTAATGGTTGTTTATCACAATTTATTTTCATAGGATGTTATAATATGTTGTAATTAATACATATTTGATATGAAAATGTTGGTCAAGATATTCAAATAAGAAGCATTACACATATTATAGAAACATTAAATGTCTGAATGTGATGATCATACACTTTTAAAAATTATATTATAATTAGATTTGTAAATGGAGAATAATATTAATAACACCATATAGATTTATCACCACTGATGTTGTAATACCCCTCATACTATTTAGACTTATTATTTTCTATGCTTTGGTTTGACACTATGATGATAGTATTATTGTTTGGTTTGGTGGTTTGATTAGTAGACTGTTGGTGTTTATGCTTATACACTTGAGGATTTGATTATTTCATATGACATTGTGGTTGGTGATGTTAGTTGATTTCCAGAATTATATTATGATGCAATGATTTAATGAATTATGTCATGAGATGAATTGTTAGTTTAGAAATATTATTTTATCAGTTATATTATAATTGTTAGGATGAAGTTGATGAAGGACAGTGTAGCATCACTCGCTTGTGAGTGCTCTATTACACTGCGATTCCTTCTCACAATGCAATGCTTCGATTTAATGCTTTGATTTTATATATATGTATGCACATGTACACAACTTCATTTGTATGCAGGTATTGCAGGTACAAGTCTTGATTCCACGTGCTTCGGCAGGATAGGGTGAGCACCAATAGCCCAATGGTTAAATGTTGAAACAGAGGTGGCAATGAATTCATCTCGTCCCATGATGCTAGACCATCTTGTTTGATTGGTACTGTTCATTTTTGTAATTGTCGTCGTTTGTGGTTTGTGTTTTGTGTTTTTTCATATTTTGATTAATGTTGGTACTTTATATGTTGTGGTGTATTCGATTTAAATGATGGAAATAATTGTTTATTTTAATGTTAGATTAAATCTGCATTGAAGATTGATTGACATTTTGAAAGTCCCGAAGTTTTATTGCAGGTGGGATAATTTTTATA
Source organism: Sequoia sempervirens (assembly GCA_007258455.2). Classification (NCBI taxonomy): domain Eukaryota; kingdom Viridiplantae; phylum Streptophyta; class Pinopsida; order Cupressales; family Cupressaceae; genus Sequoia; species Sequoia sempervirens. Next base: position 27,902 of record VDFB02057541.1, read on the forward strand.
ATAGTAATTGTGTGTACAATTTTATTTTAATTAATTATTCTGAGGGGAAAAATATTAAAAATAAATTATTTAAATTAAATAGATAAATGTGATGCAAGTAAAGCGGTAAAATGGGATAAGTGTCGGTGCCTCAAGAGTGGATCCCATGAGGAGCTATGCATTTTATTTCACCGTAGGGACAACTCTTTGTGCTTTATTTCCAGTTGCCTCCTCAATACTGTAATCTCTTTATATTATTTTTGGAGTCTTGTGAATTTGGCTTTATGATTGCTATCCGTTACTTGTATAATTTTGTAATGCTTTGGTTTAATTCGTGATGAGTTTCATAGTTTTAACTTGTTATGTGATTTGTGAACGTCAATGGTTGTTTCATTGTATGCCTTGAGTTGTATTTTTTTTGTACTATGTTCTTGTTGAGTCGGTTTGGCATTCATGGTCGGGTTCTCTTCCCCGTCACCTCTGAGCATGGGGGGTGAGTTACTTGTAATTCACATGGTTGGGTGGAACGTGCTCCGCACCCATTGGGTTCCCCATCAGCATCCTATCTTCTCAGCATTTTCGTAGTTGGAGTTGTACCAGTGTTCACTTTGTATCTCATATTTCATTGTACTTGTATCATCCCACATGTTGGGAAATTCAATGTAATTCATTTATCAAGAGATTGTAATGTAACATTAAAACGATGATGTAATAGTTAGGATCATTTGTATCTTTATTAAGAGATTTATTATGGTTGTATTATGTGATGTTTATTATTCTCGCATCGTGGTTATTGTAAAATAAATGGTTATGTTGTAATCTTTATCTTTATTTCTATTTGGTTATTGCAATGTAACCTCGTGTGCCCCAGAGAACTAAGTGTGTTAATGTATGTAATGTGTTATGTGATGATGGTTTAATGTATTTGCATGTTTAATTTTATTATTTATTTAAAAAAATTATTTGTATTGTGTGCGTTCTCTGGGGATTGCACGATGGGAGTTACAGATGTTTCCCTTAAGGATCAACTTAGAGACAAATACAATAAAAGATGATATTCATTTCTCATGACTCTACCTTATTTCACTACTATTAAAATGAGAATGGTGCTTATATTTTCAGTGAGTTTGAGAGATGCAATGAATGTTAATTGTGCTGGGAAAAAGTGTTTTATACACCTTATATAATGTATAATGTAAACATTAATATTATTTTGGATCCACTTAGAGGGAATACGGATGTCTACATCACATGTTAGACATTATTTTGATACATCTGTCCTTAGCAATCACTCTTCATCCTCCTGTTGTCATCAATCTTGATGATGATGACAATGTGGAGATTTCCAAAATAGATGAAGAAGTTCACAATGAATTAAACTCTTTATTTTCATCTACAATGAGATTAAATGTTAAATCCTCTCAACCAAGTGAAGAACCTAGTATGAATCCTAGTTCAATGCTTGCGATTATTCTTTGGACAACCAACTGCCCTTGCATTATATTGAACATGATTGGTGGGTGGATGACTTGTTAGATGGTTGAATTGGATTCGCCTACCTAGCCTTTTAACTTTTCTCTTTTTTTACCTTTCCATGTGCATATCGAGTTCCCTATATGATGTGTTTGATGGTCCCTCTCCTTGTACACTTCTTCTATTTGTATCTCTATTCTTCTATTCATCGTGCATTGTCTTTTACACTTTTTTTTTGTGTTCTCAATTTGGGGATTGTTGATGATGTTTTATGCACAAAAACAACTCAAATAGAATATAATATCCTATCTTTCTTGAAAGGTAAATCTCTATCAGTAAGCTTCAAGAGATAACCCCAAGGTCTCTAATGTTAGATCTTGACACTGCATAAACAACTCAGTGATAAATGTGAAAATGTTGGTAATCACAAAGGGACCTTACTACAAGCAAATAGTAAATGTTAAATTTATCAGATCTAGCAATATGGTGATACTTCCAATCTTAAATCTAACCCATATTCAAAATAAACAACAAAAGAGATAAGGATTTCAAGAGACTTCTAGATGTAACACTAACCCTAAGATTAACCATGCAAATGATTAACACTTGAAATGGACTAATCCCTCAATAACTAATTCCTGCTTGACCTAGATGAATCTGCAATCTCACACAAATAGTGCAATTTTCTAAGGAATTAAATATTTTTGGATCATGAAAATTCATTCAAAACAACCCTATTGCAATTGAAATGAATAAACCTTCACAATTGAACTAAGCACAATGAATATAAGATCCAGGCTAACCTTGCAAAGCAACCGACAATTAGCTAGCTACAAAAAGTATGGACCAGGGATTGTTGCAAACACTCCAAGCATCAAACCATAAACACCATTGAGTCATATCTAATTATAAATCTAATATATGTCTAATATTTCTCAAGTAATATCAAAAGACAGAACAACAAGAAACATGCAAGATAAATCAACACAAGAGAATTCACCAAGAGCACAATGTCTTCAATTGTATTGAATCACCCAATAACAACAAAAATTCTAGTGTTCTGTGTTGCAACATTTGCTCGAAATGAACTAACTCTCACTTTACCACCCTACTTGCTTCTAAGTCTAATTCTTCTACCTTAGTGACTTATACTACTTTTTCAAAAATGAGTTGAAATGCCACATTTATAGAAATCCCCCAACATATGTCAGCCAAATTAGGGTTTACAGTAATTAAAAAACCACAAACACATCGGCCCAAGAAGTTCAAGAACAACATGAAATAGCATGAAATGCCTGAGACTCATCTAGGTTGGCCTGGCTCCAATGTAACTCGATCCAGTGGATGCAAAGGATGGAAGAAGTAGGGTAGAAAAGGCTTCGGATAAATGGGAAGCACAACTCCCAATGCAATCAGTCACTAACTAGTGCCTTTGTCCCTATCTTGATCCAATTTATCTGGAACCTTAAGGATAATCCCCCTCTAGCTTGGCCAAATGTGGAGTAATAAATACTTTCAATCCTTCTTCATTCGATTTAATCCCCGCTCTTGATTCCTCGATGACTTTGTTAAATTTAACCTGCACTCAGTAAAAAACACCATCAATATCCATTATAACATGAGGATAAGAATAAGCCCATCATCAATAATATATTCATCATTCAAATAAATCTAAGAAAAGATCAAAATCCCCTTGAAATATCATTAAAGAATAATTTCCTCAAAGTTTGAGATTATTCAGGCCAAAAGGGATTTTTGGGGAAATCCAAGCCAGATGGAACTTAACAATGAAAGCACAATAAACATCCAAAAGTCATTCAATCAACATCAGTAATTAAGAAATAGCATGATACATCATTAAATCACTCAAATCGACCATATAATGCGAAATCACTAACTAATAACTCATGCTATCCCTCAATTCTTCATTTCCAATAGGTTTAAAAAAAATTCCATTGGGGATGGAAATCCGTGAAAATGATAAGACATCACATATTTCGGGAAAATGAAGGAGCAACAAAATTTTAGGGTTTTCCTAGGGTAATGAAATTCTGTGAAGCATTTGAAATCTGAAAATCTCCAATGCTTCACAACTTGGCCAAATTGATTGAATAATCATTAATTTGAGACTTAAGCTCAAATATTGTTTGTCTCAAATAGTTCATTGATGGATCCAGACTCAGAATTCATTCAAGGGAAATTCAATCGGTATTGGTGATGGCTCCAAAGTTGAAACCCTAAGGTTCTGCCATAAACACACAGTCCCAACCTTGATTCACTTCGTTTGTTCGACTAAATAATGATAAATTCACTAGGGGCAAGCAATCAAGTAGATACAATTGACAAGTGATAACTTAGATTCATATTTGGATGGCTAATCCATCAATCGCACAAAACCATAGGTTTAAATGCAGATCTTCAAGCATGCCAAACCTAGACTCAAGAAGTGCCCTAAACATCATAAAACCATTCATACTCATCAATCAAGGCAAGGGCACTATGTACATACCATTAATGAAGAATAATTCAAGAGGGTAGTGACTGGTACAATATCCAAACATCCAACAAATGCAAAGACACCAAGAAAGTACAATCAAAGCCATCAGTTCAAAGCTCAAACACCACTCAGAGGTTAAGCTCTTCCAAATTCAAAGCAAGAAAAATGGCATAAATCCTCAGCACAAAATCCCCTAAGAGATCAATAAACATTAGTTGTAGAGTTTGTGCGGGAACATAAATGCAATGACAAGACAAACAAGCTTCGGGATCCAAGGTCCGAAAGGAATTCGGAAATCCGAAGGCCTGGTGGAATTTTTGGAAATTTCAAGGAAGACGAAATTCCCCGAGGATCTAAAATCTCCAAAAATAGTGTAGAACTGGCCTCTGTCAAGTTTCCAAGCCATTCGGGGAATTCTGTAGACTTAGGATTTTCAAAATGTTTCCTCAAAAGGGATATTTTCACAAGCAAGATAATCATTCACGCACATGCCAAAGCAACCAAATCCAAGGGCCAAGATGCCAAAAACTAAAGAAAAAGAGGGTCCCTACCTCCGATGGGCCGTGTGTGCAAAAATTTCACAACAAATGGAAACTCTGCTGGGGAAATGCTCCAGAGCATTTGATGATAAACAAGAATCATGAACCTAGAATCTCTGGTTGTGATCTCCTTATCAGTTAAACAAATCAAAATGCAATATTAAAGAATCAAAACCAAGACTAGACTGAACCTTCCATAAACTTAAAATCCAATTGTGTATAACTGAGTTCATTCCCTACTTGAGCTATTGTAGAAACCAAGTTCAGTCAAGTTAGGCTACATAAAGATTCTAGCTCCAAAAGCAACCTGGATAGAGCCTCGCTGCTAGTCAGGCATCTATATCCCCAAAAAGGTTATCATTGTGATTCTCCTGAACATAGCTCTACTACCAGCTAGGCGTCCATAGCCCCGATAGAGATATTCAGATACTCCTGAGAAGTTAAATTCATTCTTTTTATTTTCAATATTTTCTCTTTTTCTTCCTTTCGATATTTCTTTTCTTTTCACTTTTTTCATTTCAACATGTGAACAATGAAGTTCACACTCAAGGATGAGAACCATAGTGGCACGGAAGTAGAAATAGGATTTTTCACCTAACATGAACTCACAAAAATCCCACAACAACCTTAGGATTCTTAAGATGTATGAAAGATATGAGATCTCAGAAGAATTCAGCTTCAAGTTAGACCAGTGACCCATCATCTTTTAGATCAAACATTCTGACTACTTGATGATAACAAAAGACCTCGACCATCCATTCAAGAAACATGATTAAATTCCATCAATGAAATACTCAAAACAATCCTAGATAATGAATATTTATTGTGTAGAAAGGCCACTTCCCCAACCAAAAAATAGAGAAGCCCAAGCCAGAGAAGAAAAGAAACAACCAAACCAAAACCTAGGGCAAACCTAAACTAACCAAAATAGAAACAAACAAAAATCTAGGCAAAGAAAACAAACTAATCAAACCTAAAATAATTCAATCTATTCTAAAGAAATAAAAAGTAGAAAAGAAAACTTAAAGAAAGCAGAGCAAGCTCCATTTATTCAAATCAAACTATATACAAAGAAATACCAAAATGACTCATGACTAGACATGATAAACTGAGACCTACACCTATTTGACTTTTCAGTGCATGGAAAAGCAATAAGGTGAAAGTAACAGTCCTTAAGAATGTAAAATTATCTTCATACTCAACAAAATAAATCCCCAAATTGCAACCTTCAAAATCCAAGTCAAGATTGAGAATAATTAGTAATTGAGGCAACTCACTAGGACCATGATTAACCCACATGCAAATTGCCTTCCTCAAATTCCCATAGTCAAATTGACAAGCTTCAAAATTTAGAGTAACTTGGAGAGAAACAACTTGATTTTATACTTCTGTAGACTGAATGTTGTGTGCATTACCATGCACTTGTGAAGAGTTGATGCCCTTATCTTTAGGTGGTCTTAACTGATGATGCAATATCCCTCTTTGATTCAAAACATGCAAAACATAATTAGAATCTTCAATGAATAATTCAGGATGAAAATCAGATTGAATAATTTTAGAAGTGTAAACATGGAACTTTTCACCTATTTGCATTTCTTCACGAGGGATCAATGATGAAAATGAAGAAGCCTCGTCATGTATAGTAACTTCCCCATCATGATATTCATCAGGAGGCCCCACAGACTGATCCTTAAGCATGTCTTCACATATTGCAATGTGATTAAGCCCAACAAATATGACTGTAGCAGTGTTGTTCTAAGCATCATTCAAATTTTCATCATATCCATGTGAATCACATCAGCTATCTCATCCTTAATACATAAAATCTGTGAATTGTGAATATTTAGTCCACCAACTCATAGAGAAAAAATAGAATTGGATGAAGAAGAAAACTCCCTGATTTATTTTGTTGGCACTAGTTCAGGTTTGCAATTGTAACCCTTAGGAACATCAACTTCTTTATCAACAACATTAGCTCTGACAATTTGCTTCATGGGACATTCATTGGAAATTTGTTGATGCTCCTCAATTGAAAGCTCAACCTCCTTCAGGGCTGCCTCACCGTTTATTGCTATGACTTTCTCAAATCCAATGCTAGTTAACTCTTCTACTAGACATTCACCAGTATCTTATTGAAATTCCTTTATTGGAAGCTCATCAACACTATCAGATTTATGAACAGGTTTCTTAGGAATATCATGTAACATAAGGATTTCCTCAACATCCAATCCTTGAGGGTCAACTATCAGTGCATAATTTCCCAAGCTTGTTTTAGACATGACTATCTCGCTGAAAGTGTTTGTATCATCCTGGCTCGAAACACCCTTTTGTTTAGAAAGCATATCTCTTTCAAGAGACCTTAGTACTACACCCTTAATTGTAGGATCCCTTAACAACTCACGAGCAAAGAGACTTACTTTGGCTTTCTTGAATTATTCTACCACACATTCTCTTATTTGCTTTGCACTAATGATAAAACGGTTTCCTTTAGAGTTGACCACAAACTTATCCATGTTGCTTTCAATGCTTCCTCCTTTATCAACATCATATTATTATCCTTTTATGAAATACTAAGTAGGCACATGATGGAGTGCTTGAACCTCTTCAATTGTAGACTCTTCTTCATCTAGTGGACCATTATCATTTTCCTCATTATCTCCGAAAGGTTTCAGAGCTACAAATTCTTCATTGCATGCATACTCTATTTCAACACTCT